>ML816982.1:131686-160328 GCA_009831015.1 Picea engelmannii
AGGAGAAACTCAAGAAGCAGCAGTTGGAGGACAAAAAAGAAGAGGAAGAGCCCAGGATCAGAATCGTGGAACGGTGACCGGCCTCAGAAATCATTGTAAGTTGGTTTATATTGAAGTTAATGAAAAAGATACTTTTCTCGTCCTGCATACATGAGTCTCATCTATGATATTTGATTTATGTTTTTATCTCTAACCCTATAATAGATCAGTAGCATGCATGCATAGTATTGTTTTGATTGAAGGAAGCTTTGTGGAAGGAGCAGCAGCAGCAAAAGGACAAGAAACTCAACGGAGGATCTACTTCAGCCGTCCGGAAAAAGGTTGGTTTATTCTTCTCTTGTATGCATGTGAAGAAAGGGGTTTCAGATTCGGGTAGAAGGTCAAAAGTTAAGTCTTGAGGGTCATGATCTGCGTATAAGCTTAGAGCCCTAGCTTATTAGTCCATAGGGTAGAATACCCCACAACACAACTATTCTGTAACATAGAACAGGACCCTATTCCCCAAGAAGGAATCTTCAACACCTGTTTTCGATCATCACACTTTCATGAACTCATTACTAATTAAAATGATTGACACACATTGAAGGCTAACTATCTCTTAATAGAGAATAGGACCCTATTCCCCAAGCAGGAATATTCAGCACCTGTCCCTGATTATCATGCTTTCACACATTCACAAAACAAGATTGCTAACTATAATGATTAACAGTTACCCAAGCACGAATTATATGAAAACAATGTAACAACCAATAAAGCAGAGTTTCAACAAAATAGAGTTCAGTAAAGTAGAGTTTCAACAAAACAAAATTTAATCAAGGCATGAACAAAAATAATACTAACACACTATAGAACTAATGGGTGAATCTTGTGAAGAAGGTGGGCCCTCCCTTCTCACAAGATTCCCTAGAAACGAAAGGAACTAAGAAGGAATGCTCAGAATAATCTTTTATTCATCTGTCAATTGTATCATGTTACAATGTCTGAAGTAAACACGTCCTTCTTTGTGATTCCTTTCTTAGCCAAGCAAAAAGGTGTCTTCTAATGATGATTTCCCCTTATTTAAAGAGGAGAATCCCCTCGATACAATTTGATCATCAAATTACATGTGCACATCTGAATCCTATTCTTAGATCTAATTTCTATATTGGAATAGGATATCCTGATCTCCCGTAACAGAATGCTATTACACTAATTGAAATGGTGTTGAGTGAGGTGTAGCTGTTGCAGCTGGAGTAATAGGTTCTTTATTTATCTTCTTGTTACTGTTGTTACTATTTCAGCATCGCAAATCGTGGGTTGTTTCAGCAACGTGGTCTCACGCAGCAGCGATGGTTAATTCTGGCTCAAGGTGCGGCTGTTGTGGTGAGTGTAACAACTTCTTCTTGTGTGAATTTTTGTTTCAGCATCGTAGACCACGAAGAGTGTAACAAGTTATTCTTGTGTGAGTTTTTTTTCAGCATCGTAGTCCATGGAGAGTGTAACAACTTCTTCTTGTGTGAGTTGTTATTTCAGCATCGTAGTCCATGGACTGTTTCAGCCACGGGGTTTGCGTGCTTTTGACTGTTTCAGCAACGGGCCTTCAAACAACAATGATAATTTGCAGTTCGAACTATTTCAGCACTTATATATTTCTAATCAACAGTTAAGTATGAGAGTAATGTAAAATTATATGCAAAACAGATTAAACATATAGAAAAGAGAAGAGGCGTTATATACCTTTGGAAAGATAGGGTAAGGTGATAATGTAAGTTTAAATGTGAGTGGAAAAATGATGTAATGGTAGCAAAAGTGTGAACAAAAAGGTACATTATAGGGTCCTAATAATGTGCACAATCCTTTCCCAACACCCTTTACCGATGAAGTCCTAGAACAGGTTACAGGAAAGGAAGCATACTCATTTATAGACAGATTCTCAGGATACCATCAAGTTAGGATTGTTGAACAGGACAAGAGAAAAACCACCTTCATCACTGAACGGGGATTGTTTGTATACAATGTCATGCCATTTGGTCTAAAGAACGCCCCTGCAGTTTTCTCCAGGATCGTGATAGCAACCTTTAGAGAGTTCATTCACAAGTTCATAGAAGTCTATATGGATGATTGGACAATATATAGCCTTCTCAAAGAACATGTAGCACTACTAAGGCTAATTCTTGACAGATGCAGAGAGTTAGAAATCTCACGAAATCTCGGGAAGTGTATTTTCTGTGTGCCACACAGAAATTTGTCGGGCCACATAGTCTGCCGAGAAGGAGTATTAGTAGACCCAGTTAAAGTAGCGGTCATTGTGAATATTCCACCACACACGAGTGCTAAACAACTGTGCTCCACACTTGGACACACAGGTACTATCACCGGTTCATCCGAAGATATGCCAACAATACTGCACCTCTAGAAAACCTCCTGAAAAAGGCTGAAACGTTCCGATGGACTCCCAAGTGTGAAAAAGAATTCGAAACACTTAAGGAAAAACTCATCATAGCACCGATTATGATATTTCCAAATTGGGAGAAAGAATTTCATGTCCATGTGGATACTTTAGGAATTTCCTTAGGAGTTATTTTAACGCAACCATGAGATGGAGCTATGGATAACCCCATATATTTTGCAAGTCGGAAGCTTTCGCAAGCAGAGCGCAACTATACAACAACCGAATGGGAAGTCTTAGCAATGATATACACTTTATAGAAATTTAGACATTATCTGTTAGGATCTCATTTCAAATTCTTTACTGATCATTCAACACTAAAATACCTAGTTAACAAACCTTTGTTGGAAGGAAGAATTTGCAAATGGTTGTTGTTATTTCAAGAATTTTCTTTTGAATTCATCTTCAAGCTAGGACGATGCAATGTCAGAATTGGCCATCTATCCAGACTAGAATCGGGAGAAAGTGGCGGAGTAGTTGATGATCAACTCCCAGATGCACATTTGTTTAGAATCGAGGAAATCCTAGAATACTTGGAGGACATAGAAACCTTTCTCAGCATAGGGGCCTTCCCTGAAACATATTCCGCAACTCAGAAATTCCATATGGTCATTAGAGCAACAGATTAGCATATGATCGCTGGAAAACTATATAAACTAGGACTAGACAGTATCCTCAGGCGTTGTGTCATAGATCATGAAAGGTAGGATATACTCTGGGAATGCCATAATGGAATTGCAGGAGGACACGTAGGAGGAAAGGAAACGAAACATAAATCTCTACAGGCAGGACTTTGGTGGGAAACACTTTTCAAGGATGCAAAAGCATACGCTAGATCATGCGACATTTGTTAACAGGTGGGAAAACCGTCACGCTAAGATGAATTACAACTTCAACCGGTTAGAGCTCTACAAGCATTTGAGAAATGGGCAGTTGACTTCATTGGGCCCATCAACCCCACATCCAAAAATTCAAAGGCAAGGTACATCATTACTGCAACCGACTACCTTACTCGTTGGGCCAAAGCAACATCGGTACAGGACTGTTCAACGAATACGGCTGCTAGGTTCATTTTTGAGAATATCATCACCTGCTTCGGATGTCCAAGGAGCCTAACCAGCGATCAGGGAGCTCACTTCATTAGCATCACTATAACAACACTTACTACTAAATTTTTGATTCAGTATCACAAGAGAATTCCATATCACCCACAGGCCAATAGAACAGTTGAAGCCTTCAACAAAATCCTGGAAAAGGGACTAACAAAGGTCTGTTGCACAAACTGAGAGGACTGGGATGAGAGAGTTCCAAGGGTATTATGGGCATACAGAACAACTACAAAGAAACTCCACAGATATACACCGTTCCAGTTGGTTTACAAAAAAGAGGCAGTGGTTCCCGCAGAGTTCATCACACCAAGTCTATACATTTCACAAGACACATGTATGACAGACAAAGAATCAGTGGCACATAGACTTGCAGAGTTACAAGAACTTGACGAAACCAGATTTCTAGCTGATTTCCATCAGTCGGTTGAAAAGGAAAGGCAAAAATCTTGGCATGAACAACACATAAATACCAAGGTATTTTCACAAGGATACAAGGTTCTACTCTATGATATCCAATACTAGATGCAGCCTAGCAAGCTGTGCATGCACTGGTTGGGACCCTTCATAGTGGCAGAAATCCGGTCATTAGGAGTAGTCCGACTTGTGCAACTGGATGGTATGCTATGACCAGGATGGGTGAACGATGCTCGCCTGAATCCCTACCTATCTCGAAAATAAGAAGAATGGGAGTCTCTCCAATCCAACGAAGCTTGTACAATAGTTAGATTTGAGTTTTGTTTTCTTTCTGGAATTTTTTCAATTCAATTAATAATGTCCATGCACACAGTATTGCACCACAATACATAGTTTATTTTTATTTTTAATGTGTTGGTTGATACAAAATTAAGGACTCAGCAGTACACAACCTAAAGCATGAAAAAGTCTAGTAATATCCAACACTAAGGATGACAGGGACAACCCTTGTGGTTGGAGACGCCCTGAATCCAAATCTAATCAAAGTTAAAAGCCACGTACACCCAGTCTAGTCAAAACCATTATTACTAGTTCGACACCCCAACTTTCACTCGTTAAGACATAAAGTCGCATTATACCAAGATGACATCAAACTTCACACCGAGACACCCACCCGTCAAGTAGAAAGGTCTCAATTTGGCCACATCCCTATTCCACTCAAATGAGTAAATACTCAGATCACCCAATCGGATTTCCCTTGATTAAACCACCCCGTCAGACAACTCACACCTTGTCGCATCCATCTAGTCATCATGAGGAGCAGTTATTGTTAAAACTTACCCGTTAAAGCCAGACAAAAGACTCTCATAACTTATCCAAGAATGTATTGTTTCTATAATTGAGCATAATTATTTCCACACACAGCACTGTGAACCAGTAAAGAAATTTTCAAAAGCCAAAGACATAGCCTAGACATGTGAATGTCGAAAGATAAAATAAGTTGAAGTACCATGACGAAAGAAGCAGTACCAGACGAGATCTGCGATCCTCGGATCGAGACCATAGGAGACCTCAAAGGGAAGATAGAGCATGTCAAGTTTCTCGACCTTGACCTCACAGATTCAGCTTTGTTCCCATAGATGCACCCAGATGTATTTTTAGATTTATCCCCGGATGGAACTAGAGATATACATTTTATGCCAAAAAAGGATTTCATTAATTTGTTTAACTCCACCATCATGAACCTCAAAGACTTACCAATCTTTGGCACCACAGGCGACATTGCACACTGCACAAATTTTTTGATAAGGAGAGTGCATGACTGAAGCTTATGGTTGGATAAGCACTATCCAATCCATGCAAAGGACATCCAATAGCTTACTAGACTATCCTCCGAAGGTGAGGATGTGTCAAAAGGATTTCAGGGACCTGGTAAACATGGGAAGAAGAAAGGCGAACTTAGCCTATATGAGAAGTTTAACACCAAGCAAGGCGAACACACAGCAGTCATCGAGCCAATATTACCTGAACCAGTCCGGACTGGCTGCTGGGTCATAGCCAACAAGGTCATGAGGTCCTACTATAAGGAAAAATGCACCCTAGATGCGCTATCTATTGCCGACTTTTGCAATTAGGGAGCAATATTCAACTGGTGTAGTTTCTTACTGGAGGAACTACTTGTAGCTTGTGAGGAGGCACAAGAGAAAGGAGGCACCTTTACCTATGGATACCTACTTGTGGCACTCACAATTCTCAAGTGGCAGTCATCGGTGGGCCTACAACTAGAAATACCAGACAAAGGGTATCTGGCGAAGATGTTTGAGCCATGGCAGTCCAGGCCAAACTCAGAAAACACAACGCTCAACAACGCATCATTTTCCAAATGGTATAATTCTATGATCGATGCAACACAGAGGCCATGCATCCCACATAAGATCCTCAATTATAACATGAGGAATATTGCATTAAGCATAAACTGGCATAGTACATTCGTCTAGCCAAGCATGCTGGCTGGAAATGTTTTCACACACAGATGCTACCTTTTTACCTATATGAAGAGGCTTTCAACAAGGAGTTCATGTCATGGCTAGGAGTTAAACGTGACCCATGAAAAATAGGCATGCATTATATTTTTCCATCTGAGCTGCTCAAGAAGAAATATAAGGAAGCAAGAGAGGGACCGAGCTCATGCCCTGAACAGAAGAAGCTAGATGCATTAGTACAGACCGAATCCGAGGAGGATGAGGAGGCACAACTGTTGGTGTGGAAGGAAGGAGGGACCCACCATAAGCTGCCAGACAATGTCATGCTATCAGGAGCATAGGTTAACCATATCCTAGGATTTGTGTTTGGGACCGAACCATTACAAAAGAAGCAGAGAACTGGGGTCTCGCCACATAAACCCCTAAACCCACAACCCCTTTCATCTATCTCTCCTCGCACTCGCACCACAACCAAAGCCACCCTTATCATTGATATCTAGGACGAACTAGAGCCTGAAACATTCCTATCCACACCCATTGTTGAGCAGCCTCCACCACCACTCTAACTACCAAATCTCCTCACCGCCACCCCACATCAAACCACAACTTCAGAGCTGATGTAGTTTGACCACCCAGAGACAGAGAGGTGACCAACCCCATAGACAACTAGCAAATTCCCCAAGCCCATCTTAGAAACTTCAAACCTCGACCCCAAAGCCCCAGAGAAAATCATGATACTAGATGTTCCGAACCCAAGCACCCAGGAATGACAACATAAGTCATTGACATAGGACAAAGCTACCAGGAGCACAAAAGAGTCAGGAGTTGACCGTGACCAACAAATCACCTCACCACCTAAGGGTGAGGAGGCCCAAGAAACCATGATGCATGATGCAGAAGTACCATAGGACACGAAGATACCAGATGTTCCCAAAGAACTAGACTCAACAACAACACAAGATATGACAACCACGTGAACGCAAATGGAGCAAGTCGTCCAGAACCTTCGGCAATGTGTAGAATTGATGCAGCTCTGCATCACTAGAGAAGAGGTACTGACACTTCTACCCAAATATCTAAGAGTGAGGATCACACCAGTGCCACATATAGAGGATGAGGTAGAAACTCATTCGGACCACTCAATGGCCAGCGGACTTCCCCTACAGAAGAGATCACCTACTAATGCATCTCCTTTAGCTACAAACCTAGTACAGTGGCCAGCATCGCATATATTTGGGCTAATCAGAGCCTCCATAGACCAACTAGAGAAAAGAATCCAGGACATCGCGAGATCAGTCGAGCTCACTCGAAAAGAATAGTTAGTTGAACAAGCATGTAGAACAGAGGAAAAACGTGATAGGATCCTATCCCAGTGAAAACTAGAAAAGGTCTAGGAAAAACTTGCAGAAGCCTGGCCCAAGATCCAGAAGGTTGCGCCCAATTTACCAGAAGCCAGTGAGATACCAGAACCATAGAAAAAAATTGAACTGATACAAATGGCATGGAAACAGCTCGTGACATGCACATAGCAGATACAATAAAAGTTACAACAAGTCCAGCAAGAAGCAGAAAAACAGCCTCGGCAGCTGTAGGAACAAATGTATAAGATAATATTGCAAGATAACAATGCCTGAGAGACACTACAAAACATATCGTGGACTGCACCAGAATATTTAAGGAAGTCAGTGATTGGATGGGTATCATCGCTCGCTGAAATCAATTCTTGGAGGAAGTGCACACAAATATCCAGGTGCTCAACGAAGATATTGCATTCACAATGGACCCCATCGAGCCACAGCAAAAGTTTGACCAAATTCAGCAGGCCGACAATAAACTAAATTCCCTCTACAAAGCATAGTCTGTAGCCAAGAAAGAGTTGCGGGAGTTTTGACCGATGATTCAAACCACCTATATGCAGATGCACCAGGTCGACGCAATAGCTGACTCTGAATGGAACTTGTTGGTTGCATCTAGGCCAAAAGAGTACAACAAAGAAATGACCCAACAATTATTGGCCGAAGCATCACTCCTTACCCAAAAATGGCAGGACAATGTTGAAAGCTTTCACGAAGTAAAGCACAGAACATTAGAGCTCATTCCAGAATTGGGCCCTTTGTTTGAGAAAGTGAAGGAAGAAAACACACAAACAAAAGAGCTCAAAGAGGAGGAAAAGTTGGATAAGGGAAACCAATAGTTGCTCCTAGAGAATGTGGAGGAACCAAATGCTTGACTCGAGGACGAGTCAAGGGTTATGGTCGGAGCCTGTTGGGCCCTTCATTTTTGAGAAAAGAATTGTGCAAGTGTTGGTCACGCAACCTCCATCAGAGGCCAGAAGGAAGAACAACAAAAAACAATTGTGGAAGCCAGTGCAACAGTAGCTAAATAATAGAATATAGGACATAATATAGTTGTAAAAGGTTTGTTGATTGAAAAAGACTGCGTTAGTCGGTTCAGTCGGGGGATGAGTTCGCTCATTCATTTTTTGTCATTAGCTGATATTGTTAGGTCGAATAGCATCTATCAGAGTTATGTCCATGTGAATTGCCCAAGGTTTTATGTGGTAAATCAAGAAGATTAGAGTTTGTAATGAACGCAACCTGTTGGCTGGGAAATCAGGACTCTGTGGCCGAGAGCCAGAGCCAAGAATCTAGACTGTACTTTCTATGTAATGTTGAGGCTGTAATGTAAGAAAGATCTTTAATGATGATATAAAGAAGGGTTAAATTTTCAAATATGATGTGTCCTTACATTGTTTCTTATGCATTTCATCCTTCATGTATAGCTTATGAGTTACAATTGTTTCTCTTATGGTTAATTGATGCTCGCAATACCAGTAGGTTTGGTTCTCGCATTTAGGTGTTTCATATCTGATAATGTTGATTGTGTAAGGTCTAAAGTAAGTTTTGAATGCTCTATGGATCCTCTGTAGTCTTCTCCCTACCCTTCCCTAGCTCTCTGTCTCAACAACACTTCAGGTGAGACTTATTCTCTTCGAAGGAGATGAAAATGCCATCGCTCTAGACTACAGAGTGCCTTTTGTTGGTAACTTGAGAAGGACCCTGGTCTGAACAAACTCACACCAACAACATATATCCATGTTCCTAGGATATTTAATCATATGACAGATACTCTATCTAATCAAGTATTAGAATGACATCTTTCACACACATAAAAAGAAGCACACACATACACATGTACATACATTTGTAAAAAAATTGATCCATAAGATGAATAAAGATTTAAATATATATATATGTATGTCAAAAAATGTCATGAGTACATAGGTGGGAGAAAATTCCTCAAAAATAAGGTTCGGTATACATCATGGGGCTTATTCCCTCAAAAAATATACAAAGGTTCCCTCATCACATAAGAGTCTAGCTTATCTAAGCTCAGAGCCTATTGGCCCTTCCATGGTGAACGACGATGTTGGCCAAACACCGAAAAAGATGGACCCAAGTTCGTGGCACCCACACTACATGAGGTTGCATAGAAGGTAGGAGAACCTTGATCTCATCCATAGGTATTGTACGAGTGAGTGCGGTGAGGTTGCACTCCACCCGCCTCAAAACTCACCCAGTCTCTCCGGCTGGAGGCCCCCCTGCGGTTGTTGGTCTTCTGACTACTGCTGGTCCCGCCTCTGGTCGAGGATGTCACCGAGTCCTCATGAAGTCTGTTGGGTGCACTGGTCCCACATCTGTACATAACAAATACATAAAATTTAGTACTCTAATACATATAAAAATGATATATATATATATATAGATATATATAGATATAAACAATTAAAAATTAAATAAATTTAAAAAACATGTTAACTATCTCTCCTCACTCCTCTCCGCGAGGCACGGGCATGTCTGGATCCCTAGAAAAGTTGATTAGAACTTAGGGGTAGTCCTCTATTGTTGGAATCTGTCATTCCCACAAGTCAAAAAAAATTGTTTTCAAAGGCCTCTATGGTCATCCCTCCCCCCTTTCGTGGTAGCAATGTTGCCCATATGCATATTGTTGGGAAGGAGTCAACATGCCCCCGTACAATATCTCTAGGAATCAGACTAGGCACTCTCAAAGAAGAATAATGAGAAAATAATAGTGTCAAACCTGAAGTTCTTATTGTTGCACTCTCAACACTCTATAAACTTCCTCTTCATGCATGTGAGCATGGTCATACTCCAGTCGTATATATGTGCCTCCTGGCACTGAATAAGACAATGCATGTGAACCTAGGAAGCTTGGTGAAGGGTCACAGATCCAACAATCCGTCCAATAAGTAGAAATACCACTCTCATAGAAAAACTGGTGATCTTGCGAATTGGCACTTGAGAACCTACCTTCTCAGTGTCGACCTCACAGTACATCCGGATGTAGTCCTCTATGTTAAAAGGCCCAGGGAGGAATGTATGCAGATTTACTGGTTCCCCTCTCCTCTAGAGTCCAGTCAGGAAGTAAATGTCCTCAGTCATTGGAGTCAACGATTGTTCATCTATCATGAATGTCTCTGCATATGGATGCCAGTAGTCAATCAGGGAATTTAGTAGCCTGGGTTGTGCCCTCATAAATGGACACCGGAAGAAATTCCACAACCCACATTGTTTCAATGCAACAATGTCAACAGGGTCGTCATCGACCAGTACATCAATATCATCGTGTTCCCTCTCCCTCCAATGGACATGCATCATGTCCCATGGAAGATAAAAGGGAGTTAGCTCTTTCATTTTAAGTCTTTATCCAATATTTTGAGGTGTACACGAGATTTTTTGGTCATAGTCATGTATGTACGTGGGCAGAGTGTTTTTTGCCTAATTACATATGCGGGTTGTCCTTGGACAACCCGCGTACATGCATGGCCTCTATTTTTAGGAGAGTGTACCCCCTCAAAAACAAAAATAAATGCATAAGAAAGGAATTGAAATGTAAGAGGGATGAGTTTGTACTTACTTGGTCCAAGTGGAAGTTTGTTTTGTCCTCTAAAGCTCATGGAATCAACTTCTTTAGCAAAGGGGATTTTTTATCCTTTTGGTCAATTTTCAAAATTCAATGGTGAAAATGAGTCGTCAGCTTCTATTTATAGACTTTTTTGGCCCTTTTTCCACTTTTCTGACCCCCTTTGTCGTTTTTACTAGCTTGGAAATCACTTGATTATGTTCCTAAATTTCTTATTGGATTTTATGATACACTTTTCCTTTTGGTTTGGTAACATTTTGGGGGATGGGTCACTTTAAATTTCCTTTGGTAAAAGTCATTTTTTCAAACTTTTTGCATATAAGTTGGGATTTCACCTCCACTTTCTGCATCTCATTGTCTTTTCCACTTTTCCATAGGATTGATCCCACCGAAGTGCGACACAAAACCTTCATTTCTTCTCTAGAAGTGTTGTTATTAGGTGGTAGAGCCTACTTTTACATGGATTCCCTAGATAGGTCCTTATTGCATTTTGGCGTCCATGCTGTCTATAATGACCATAGGCTTGGGAGTCATTGTTAGTCCTGTCATGATTACGAGATTGAGCCTCATTCTTTTGATGCACCTTCATTCTTGGACTCACCCTCGGGACTCCCAAAAATGAGCAAGCTTTGTTGTCTTTCAAGCTCATTTTGAAATCCAAAAGAAACATCCAACGAGACTGCATTTATTCTTTTCGATCTTGTCTACATTAACTGAGAAAAGTAACCTTTTGGAGTCTTGTTTAAGCCCTTTTTAGACTCTCTAAACATGAAAATATTGTCGAGCGATCTTGTTTCCCTTCACGCTCGCCAAACTCAAATTTGAAGGCACGTATGTCCGATGGTAGTTTACCCCTTTTTCGGTCCAGATGGTCAATTGTAGGAATAAAGGTATTCTCTAGGAACCTCGATTCGCTAGAAGAGTATTCTTAGGAGCAATTTTAACCCTTTTTTGGGCCTAAGGGACTAAAGTTAGGAAAAAGGAACATTCTCCTTGGTTTTGGTTTTTTCGGGCCTTGGAGATTACTTACGAAAAAGGAACCCCCATGGAGTCCATAGTTAAGCTCTTTTCAGACTCCCTAAAATTGAAAAGATCGTCGAGTGATCGTTTTCCTTCACACTCGTTAAAATTGGTCCAGAAGAACATCTACTGGGATGAGTTTACCCCTTTTCCAACGTGTATATTATTGAGGAAAAATGTATGCCTTGATAGATTTGTCTCGTCGGGAGAGTTCTCCTCAGTAACTTTTATAATTTTTCGAGCTAAGGGGACTAAATTCAGAAAAAGGTTGTGAGTCCATAGTTAAGCTCTTTTCAGACTCCTTAAAATTGAAAACATTGTTGAGTGATATTATCTTTGTCACACTTGTTAAAATGGTTTTGAATAGATGTCTTTTTGGTTCCAGTTTACCCCTTTTATGAACCGACTAGACTATCTCCGAAAAAGGTACTCCTTGGAGTCTTCTTTTACATTTTTTCAGACTCTCTAAACGTGAAAAAACTATCGATCTTACCTTCTCTGGGATCATTAAAATTACATTGAAGGGGGTTTCATTGTGTCTTATTAATCACATTTTCATCTTTACCTCTTTGGACTAATTTTGGCTCCATGTTTCTCTCAACTAAACCTTTTAAGCATGCCTTATACACAACCCTTGTATCACTTTTCCTTTGCGACCTGACACCTTGACCCATGGAGGAATTTTCCCTGAGTGTCCTTTTCTTGCAGATGTCTCCTTTCTCTGAAAATTAGTGTGCCCCTTGCACCTAGAACTAGTATGATTTCCTATGACACTCGTTCCTCCTTTGTAACGTAGCATTATTCTATTTTTTTTAAGCTCTTTAAAAAATTGAAAAAGACAAAATAAATTTTTAAAAACCCAAAAAGAGGGGACAATAAATATGTATTCTTTTTTGGTAGCACAATGAGTCTCCCTTGGATCTAGTATGACCTTAGTAATTTGTTCTCGCTACATAGCGTTGTGTCCTCCTCTGTTTGGTTACTCTTCCAAACACATGGAGAGATTGTGTTGACTTCTGCATTGTGAACTTATGTCAATGTCATGTTGCCTGAGTCTAATCATCTTTCGTGTTTTTGTCCAAGGTAAGTTTCACCCAACTTGGGTCAGCCTTTCTACAGTTTATCTCTTGACCTCATGAGTTGGCCATCCTGAACGTCCAGTCAAGTCCTGATTCAAAATCGATGAAGTTCTCTGCCGGATCATCGAGATCCTCTTGTCTTTTCCCAATGAGTCATTGAAGACCTCAGGGTGGTGAATTCATACACTCACATTGTATTCCTACCCAATTTTTTAAGATCTTAAAGTTGTTGCTTGAGCTATGAAGACCTCATCTCCAGCCATTTGGCATTATCGACTTCTTGAAGATGGATACTCTACTTGTATATATTTGATTTTGAGATGTAGATCCACTGTGTATTTCTCGCGGATACACTTTATATAGTTATATGATATGGATTTGCAGTGTATTTGATTGGAAGCCATTATTTATTTCATCCCGAGCATGGGTATGCCTACCTTGGAGAGACAATTGTTATTTTGCAGATGGAACCTCCCGAACTATGGTCCTGGGCTCACTCGATTTCATACGTTGGTGTAGATTTTGTAATGTATTTCAGCCATCAGATGCTCTTCCGACCTCACACATTAGGGGGCATATACTATAACCCTAAATTTCTCTACACATGCATACATGGCCTTCGCCCTCTTACTTGCATTTTTTTCCAAAGCACTACTGAGTTGCTCTTCTTAAAAAACCATTTTTTTGAAGATGTACATTCCCTACACCATTACTACCCATGTGCATACGCTTGTTGCACCACTATATCTCACATACATGTGCATGTTGCACCATTACATCCCGTGTATACTTGCAAAAGTTGCAAGGAATTTGTTGAGATTACGACCTATTGGGTAGTTTCCATACTAATCCACCTGCTATAGCACATCACCCAACCGAATAACCATCCTTTTTTCATATAAAAGGAGGTGTTAGGGTCTCATTTCACATCTAATTATAAGAACAGTGAAAATCTACCCAATTTCACTTCACCTCCTCGCCCAAGATATTGTTTCCCTTTTGTGAGAATTGCCTCAACATTACCTCATTAGCCCCTTCTCCCTCCATTTAACCCATTCATTTCCCAAGAAGAGATCAGAAGGTTGAGAGGAGAAGTTCATACAAGGAGCACTTGGATCTTGGTGAAGAGGATCTGGGACCAAGTTAATGGAACGATAACTGACTTTGATTGTAAAGGTATAATCATTGTGTTATTAATAAATGAATTACATTTTCCTGTCTTAAATGATGGTGTCTTGAATACTATTTTTTATTTATCTTTGACATTCTAACATCTAACCCTAACTTATATATGGAATAACATGCTTGTAGTTTTTTGTTTGTCAATCTTTGGATGCAGGTTAGCCCTAGGAGGAGGCGTGCAGTTAGCAGAACTTCTGAGCACGAGGATGTCATCACCAAACGTGGGATTAGAGGTATAGTTACCCGATCTCCTTTTCCTTTCTTTATTCATATGATTTTTTGTATGTTTTGGGTAGTTTAGATAATTAATTGACTTTTAGACGATTAATCAATCTGCCTACATTCTGAACCCTAGTGTAATCATAGGGGGGTTTTCCCGCTAGTGTTATCAGACTAATCGGTAGGTGCAAACACTAACAGATCTCCCTAGATCCACCTGGATCTAGAACAAAACAGGACAGGACATGACTCTTTCCCTAAGTTACAACCATTGAATTAGCTAGTAAGGAGGAACAAGTGACATACCTTTGTATCGCTTCCTTAGGTCTCTATTGCTCCCGATTCGCTCTGGTGCTCTCATGAGGTCAAGACCAAGACAACACAAACTAACCAAAGTGAAGATAGCATAATGTATTCAATCGTCAACTTATGTGTATGATCAAGGAATTATACAATAAAGTAAGAATGACTTTATGGGAAAAGCACATGGCGTTGTATCATATTAATTGAAAGTAGAAGATACAACCTGATTGCCTTGATGTCGCAAGATTCCTTTCAGTGAATCTTGGTTCCAACACACACACTTTCTCTATCCTTGCATGAAGAAGATCCAATTCCTCTTGATAGACCTACTAGAGTCTCCAAGCTTCTGTTCAAGCTGGGTTCTTCACACAATTCCTTCACCAATTCTTCAATTAATATTGCTTAACCTTTTCCATGAGAATCCTTTCAATATATAGGAGAGGGTGAGATGGTTACATGGATGAGAATGATCCCACCAAATCAGGGAAGCCAGTAAAATAACAACCATACGAATGCCAACCCATTCTCTAGAAGATCCCCTTCTAGAACCCTCGAGACTTCATCTCTTTTCCAAGCTTAAAAACAAGTTCGCACCCTGGGTATAGAGCATCCTACGAGAAGTTCGCACCTTATATGAAGGTGGCCTACGATAATGGGTCATTCTCACACCCTAGGCCATATGTAGCCTGTGAACTCACTTTGAAAATATGTTTTCTGGAAGGAGATAAATGCCACTTTTCTCAGGAGAAAGTTCTTGTTGGGAACCTGAGTACACCATTTTTAATATATCACCAGGATGACCAAAATCATGTGTAACAGAATGCCCCCAAAAGTATGAGGCTGGAATCAATGACAGCTGAAATACTTTGTAAACTGTGTCTGTGTGTCGGAAACTAGGAGTGCACCTAATCGGAAACATGCAAACAACCAAGCATCTGCAGAATATTATACTAGTTATGAGGTAGGCATTCCCATACTCAGATCATAGACAGATGACATCATAAACATAGTTCATGGCCACCAATCATACACCATGGATCCATGCCGTCAAAATATCGCATAGCCACCAATAATACACTGTGGATCCATGCAAGAAGATTCAAATTAAGACAATATAGCCACGAGACATACAAAGTGGATCTATGTGTCAGAAAATTATACTTATTCCATCGCAACCTAGATCAAAGAGATGAGACCTAGGGTCTTCAATCCCGTCACCTGAAAGTATGAATCTAACCATGTGATTACATGTGCTGAAGTCGAACATGGTAGAAACCACTTGATTACCAATCATTGATGAAATCGTTAATAAGTGCGAGGGAAATCACCATTAATGTCAATGACTCCCAAGGTACACTAGTACAATCCACCGAATGTGAATAAATGAGTTGAGGTCAAAAATTCGATGAAATCTCTCGATCAGGGGTCAATGATGAAAACCCATTGTCAAAAGTGAGGAAACCTGCCATTGAGGCATGCAAGTCTTGTTTTCGAATAATGAGTTCGAGTCGATGGAACAAAACTCATCACAGGAGGACCTTGATGTATCCCCCATCAATGACATGAAATGAGTAATAGATTTTGAAGGCGAAACAGAGTATGATGTAAGTTGAACTGGACACAGGAAAGGCTGACACAGAGAGAATGAACAACTGCAGATGACCGACTCAATAGAGGTTTCATATGAACTTCTCTTGAACATATGAATGACACAACCAATGATTTGGCAGCATTGACTCAGAGATGACTTAGGATATGACCTTGTAGCAAATCGTATGAGAGACAAATGGATTTCCCAAACTGGCTTCAGATAATGAATAAGGGGGTGTCATGTTCAAGAGAAACACTTACTGTGAATAATATGAATACAAAAACACATCCCTTTCCCAAATTTTCCCCCACCATTTCTGGCGAGTACCTCTTTATTTTTACGCAAGCTTGAGGAGGATAACATATGCTTGTTTATGTAAGCTCATCCTTCGGATGAGTCCTTCGGAGTATGTTTAACGAACCCTAGGAAGGAGTGGTTTGGTCCCATTACGGGTCTTTCGATGTTTGTTTAACAAGTCCAAAGATAGAAAACTTGAAGGTTTTTCATGATTATAGAGTCTGGAAAAACACTCAAAAGAGAACTCTCTCAGTTCCTTTTTCATAAAATAGTCTGATGAGACTGAAAAAGAGATAAATTATCGCCCAACAGATGCTTTCTTCAAATACTTTAATGAGCGTGAAAATAACAAGGTCTCTCGGCAATATTTTCATGTTTAGAGAGTCTGAAAAGAGCTTAAAGAGGACTCCAGAGGGTTCCTTTTTCGTATAACCTTGTTGAGCCCGAAAACGTTATAAAAGTGTGCTCGATTACGTTCTCATGTATTTTCGAGCATGAGAACGGACAAAGACCAAGCTCGAGGTTTTGTGCAAAAAACCATAAAAAACAACTTAAACATGCGATGAAAAAGAGAAAAAAATTGTATCCCTGTATATGGACGTCAAAGTCGTTATGTCTGCAAAAATTCGCACTCATAGGGGTATTAGGCATTAGGTTTAATAAATAAAACAATTATAAAAACCAACAAAAACGGTAAAAGTAAATATAAGTGGGTAAAAGTTCTTTTTACCATAGTCATTGTAACTTTGCCAAGATTTTAGCCCAAAACCCCTCTTTTGCCCTTGAATTTCGACGCTCGATTGTGGAACGTACGAGAAACCATTTGGAAAACTGTCTTCGACAGTGAGGTAAGATCCTTGTATTCTATCTTTTCGTGGTTCAATTTTTCATTTTCATTGGTAAAATTCAAGTTTTTGAGCTTGTTTTAGGGCTCAAATTTACACTCAGGCATTCTCACAGGCTAGCCATATGGGACCTGTGAGAATGCATGATTTTCGCAGGTGGCCCCAAAGGCACTTGCAAGAACCTTGCACTGTTCCAAAGGGGCACCTGTGAGAACCGCAAAATGGAAAATTTATTTAATGTTTGCTCAATGAAAAATGTACCAATGGTTGAAGAGAGTTGTTGACCTTCTTCTTATGGTTCTTGTGCAGGCATTTGGCTATCACCATGGTTCTGGAATGGCGTGAAAGAGAGCATGAAGAAGATGATGCTATTGTCGGGAATAATCCAGGTACCATTGCCACTTTGCGAGACTGTGGTCTCCTAAAATTATTTCGGATCCCAGGCATGAGGGCCCAGGTCAGGCTGTTGGAGTACCTCGTTCATATGTGGTACGTGGACCAACAAGTATTCCACGTGGGGGTCCACACATTTTCCTTGGATATCGAGGATGTTTATTTCCTAACAGGACTGTCATGGCATGGGTACCATGCTAGAATGATTGGTAACTGAGGTGGTGGGTTTCTTACGAGTGAATACTATCGTCGGTACTGTGTTCTAGAGGCAGAAAGGAGCAAAGGAAAGGTGGCCATTTGGGGGGTCCAGGATTTGACCTTTCACACTATTTTGTTCACCATTTCTCATATGGATGGGGGCATTGCTCCACACATGGCTCTCCAAAGCTACTTTCAATATGCCATAGAGTGTACTGAGCCTCGGGTCTTTAACTGGTCAGACGCAGTTCTTCGTAGCGTGAAGAGGCAGTTGACTAAATGCAGGAGAGGCGACCTGAAGCAATTTGGGTACAGGTCATTGCTGGTGTCCTTCTTTCTTGAGAGAGTTACCTTGCTGAGGTTGTAGGTTGAGTGGGGTTTACCGGCTCTAGAGGATCCGAGGATGATGAGGTGGTGTAACCTCATGGTCTGACATGTAGTTGGGCCAATCATCAAATACAATGATTCCTTCTTTGACTGGTTGCGACCATAGATGTTGATGGTCGATGATTATGCCTATGTCAGGTTGGAATTCCGAGGGGATCCAAACTTGGCCCTTCCTGAGGGTTCTCAATGGGGAGATCTCGGTAAGAAGTACATATTTTTTACTTTTTAAATGTTTTTTTTTGTGAATTTTATCATATGAAAATGTTTTTATGTTTGTCCAAGTTCTAATTACAAAAATTCTTTTTTGATGACACAGACGTGGGGCCTTATCAACCTCCGGGTACTTCTCCTATTCAGTGACAAGGAGAGGTGTCTCTAGTGCCATGATGGGATGCTGAAGATTATGTGGTAGTGGAACAAAACTTAGAGGGTTTGACTACAGACATTCCAGACATGTCTCTTGGAGAGGTCCCGCGACGTTATCAACGTCATACAATGGGCGTGTCAGAGTCTATTGGCCGACTGCTTTGTAGGGTTGCCCAAGAAGTCGTGTGTTATCATGAACATCATCCATGACATTACTTTGTAGAAGCTATGAGCTTCAAATTTTGAAATTTTGGTCCTCGGACAAAATTTTTTTTTGTAAAAAACTTTTTGATCATTATATATACATACGGCTTCTACCGGCTTATCTTGTATTGTGTGATACTTGTGACGTGATTGATTTATAAATGATCCAAATGTCTGTCTAATACATAGTTAGCTAATACATCAATTAATGTATTTAGACATCTAGGAATATGTTGATACTCAATATAATCAAAATAATGTTCTAAGAGGATAATTCGCAAATATACCCTTAACAAAGTAGGACTTAGAATAGCATAGACATTACTTAACTATAGTACTATGAGCTACGAATCGAGTCGTACAACCAATCGACGGATACCGAGTGAGATAGCATCAATCAACAATTCTATAATGGCGCTATACTCTGCAATATTGTTGGTCGCATGGCCGAGGCACACACCTCGTAGAGTGATAAGTTCATTTGTAGGGGCATAAATTGTCCACATAGCAAAAGCAAGGTTCTGAGTACTACGGCTAGTGCCATCATCGAAGCCAATGTGGGGTAGTGAAGACTCCGACATATGGAAACCAAACACAACGTAACATAAGGGTAGAGACCAAATAATGAAAAAAGCATACTACAGTAACACACAAGAAGTATGATACAATAAAATACAAGTGCTCATGCACAGGTGATCTTATGCATAATACTTCTTTAAGTACAACCCATTTTTGGGTTCACTCAAAGGGATACCATCGTAATCTACTAACACGTAATCTCCTTTTGCCAAAACTTGTCTAACGATATAAGGACCTCGCCACATGGCTTCGAATTTTCCATCTCCTAGCATATCTCGATCTTGTTCATACAGGAGAACCAAATCTCCTTCAGAGAAAACACGAGGCTTGACATGTTTGTCGTATTGGGCCTTGACATGTTTCTTCTGGGCTTCTATGACTAGGGTAGCGTCGCGTCAAGTTTTGTCTAATCACATGAGATACAACAGACGTTCTTCCTCTACAGAAGTGTTTGGTAGGAGTTCGATGGCTAGTTTTAAGGAGGGTATCTCACATTCAATCGGGAGGATGGCTTCTAGACCATAGACTAACCGAAAAGGTGTAAACCCAGTAGTGGACTTAACGAATGTCTTGTAAGCCCACAATGCTGAAAATAACATTGTGTGCCAACTTGTTTTGTGAATCCCTATCATTCATCGAAGCATGGTTATGAGAACTTTATTAATCGCTTCGACTTGGCCATTGGCTTGTGGGTAATAGGATGTTGATTTTTAATGGAGAAGACCCAACTTTTCAGTGAGTTCAGGCATCATGAAGTTTCTAAAGTGGCTACCGTGATCAGTGACGATAGCCTGAGGAACACCAAAATGAGCTATGATGTGATTGAAAATGAATAATGTTGTGGTCTTTCCAGTATTGTCAAATGTCAGCATCGCCTCGGCCCATTTCGTAAAATAATCTACAACTATAATAATGTATCCATGCCCTCGGGCCAAGTGGGGGTGACATGTCATGAAATCGATACCCCATTTTGCAAAGGGACCAATGGAGACCATAGGGTGAAGAGGAGAAGGATGTGATCGTATCTTATGATTATAGGTCTCGCAAGCATGGAATTTTTGGACGGCGATTATGCAATCGTTAAATAAAGAAGGCTAAAAATACCCTGCTCGTAAGATCTTCTAGGCAGTAGCATACTCGGACATATGACCACCACATGCTCTAGAATGGCAATCATTTAAGGCTTTCTCAGCTTCGTCGAACATGAGGCAGTGTCGAAAAACTGAGTCAATCCCATGACGATAAAGAGTATCCCTGAGGATAATATATTGATGGGCTTGGTAGCGTATTCGACATCGGTTAGTACTAGACAAATTGGGCTGGAAAGTCTGGGTTTGGAGATATATGATGATATCGTCGTACCAAAGATCATCGGAACTAATTAGGAAAAGGGATTCATCAAGTAATGAATCGGTTGCTACATTTTCCATTTGAGAGTAGGGAAAGTCGCATATCAACTCGGCAAACACTAAGGACTTCCTGGACTTAGCTCATTCAAATTCCAAGTCAAACTCCTAGAGTATCATGATCCATTTGGAGTATTTTCCCCCTAGCAATTGACACGTGAGAATGTGTTGCATAGGGTTGCAGTTAGAAATTACCATAGTCTTGTGAGAGAGGATATAGTGTCGGAAACGTTGAACTGCTTGGACGGCTACCAAGGCCAGTTTTTTGACATGTAAATACTTGGTTTCGGTAGGCATTAGACTTTGACTCAAGTAATAGATAACATGTTCATCATGAGAATCATCCTCTTGGACGAGAACCATAGCGATGGTGTAATATGAGGTTGTGATGTAGAGGAAATAATTGCGACTGTAATCGGGGGGGAAGAGAAGTGGAGCACGTGTCAGGGACAGTTTCAAAGATTTGAAGGCTTTGTTTGCGATGGTATCCCATACGAACTCAAACCCCTTTTTGAGGAGTTGCGTAAATCCAAGAGTTATCTCAACGTAGTTCGAGATGAAACGACGAAGAAAGTTTGCTTTCCCTTGCAAACTTTGTAACTGGTGAAGTGTAGAAGGAGGAGGGAGATTGACAATCACCTCGACCTTTAAAGGATCTACCCTGATCCCTTGACGTGAAACAATAAATCCTAGAAGTCGGTCGAATTCTACACAGAAAACGCATTTGTGAGGATTCAAGCATATATGGTAAAACCAACAGCGGATGAAAATGGCTTGGAGGTGGATTGGATGATCAACTCGGTGCATGGAATGAGCGGGTAAGTCATCAAGATATGGTTGCACGATGTGCTTGATATCATGGAAGGCATAAGACATAGTGCGTTGAAAAGTTGTGCCAGCGTTCTTTAGACCGAAAGGAAGTTTTTGATAGGCGAAAGTGCCCCAAGGACAAATAAAAGTGGTTTTGTGTTGATCCTCAAGAACAATATTGATTTTATTATATCCGGAGAAACCATCCATCAGAGAGAAGATTTCACTTCCGACGTAATCATCGACAATCTTATCGATGAAGGGGGTAGGAAAGTTGTCTTTAGGACAATCTTTGTTAATATCCCTATAATCAACGCATACATGGATTGTGCCTTGTTTCTTGTCGATCGGGACAAGATTGGAAACCCATTCAGTGAGGGCCACCGATTAAATAAAGCCGGATTTAAGAAGTTTCTCGACTTTGAGCTTGATAGCAACTACTTTACATGGGTGAACTGGATGAAGGCGTTGCCGGACGGGTTTAGCATTGGGGTATGTCTTAATCTCATGTATCACAATGCTGGGGTCGATACCTGTCATTTCTTCATAGCTCCAAGCGAAGACGTCACGAAATTATTTGAAAAGTGACTGGTAGGTGACAATTTCATCAGGGGAACATGAAGCTCCGATATGCACATTTTTGACAATTCCAGGTTTGATGGATATGTCGAGGGGAATAGTGGGTGAGATATTGCTTAAGTTCCCTTCAGAAAACACATCATGTGTGGACTCAGGAAAGGTTGAAATGACAACAACGGTCGACGGGGTCGAGATCTGTTGGTAGTTCTCAATGGTGTGTTGTTCCAGGAAGAGGATAGAATGGTTATGCCCATCATTCCAAGGGGTGTCTTCCATGACAGACATAATCATCTCGTCCATGGGAAAAATGATGCAGAAAAGATCTGGAGATAAATCGCCAAGAGAGGGGGTAGAAGGTGTCGTCGATTGAATGGCCTGATAGGCAGATTCGACCGGACTTAAAGGCATTTCGTCGCCATAACGAAGATGATCGTCGAGGTCGGGTACCATCCATGGGTCGTGAGACGTAAGGGTTCCATGAATCGAGGTGGAGATCATGTTGATTGAAGCGAAAAATGAGTGTGGAACATAGGGTGGGGGAATGGGGAAGGTACCCATTAACGAAGAGTCTTTGAGAAGACCTACACTGACGTTCTCGTAACCCGGTGGGGTTTTGGCGATGAACAGTATGTTGCCAGTACATGTATCTGAGTTAAAGAAGGCTAATTGATCGATAGTAATTACCTTTCCTTGATGTGGGAAATATACAACATGAAAAAGAGTCGACACAACTACGTGCATGGAATTGATCCAGCTACGTCCAAGCAGAAGATTGTAATCGAGAGGAGTGTCAAAGACTTCCACTTCGACTTGGACCGTTTTGCCTTCTAGCATGATTGGAAACAAAGGTAGGACACCGTAAGGCTTAAAACTAGAGCCATTGAAGGCTTTGAGTGTGTTATGGGATTCAGTCAAAGAGGGAGAGTCGATGGCTTTCCAGCAGGTAACAGACATGACACATTTCGAGGCACCCTTGTTGATAAAGGTTCTACAAATGTTTTTGTTGGAGACAATCACTTGGATTTGGAATGCGAGTTGAAGGGGTAACCTTGGAATGTGATCTTCCAAGTCAAAAATTATTAAATTCGTATCTGTTGGCCCAATTCCACCGATATCTTTCAACAGTGCCTTCCGTTGTGTGGGACAACTTTGAAGGACTTCAAGGGCTGACATTGTGGAAGGTGCTTGGGATAGATCTTCAACAATGTTGTAGTTTTGGGTAGCACGAGCATGAGGATTGAAGTTCGATTTCCGAACGAATCCCTTTGGAGGGGGCCGAAGAACTATGTCAAGGCTCGGTCGTTCGAGATGAAGAGGACCGTTGGTAGGTGGAATAATGGGAGATGGTTGGACCAATGAAGGAGGTATAACATCAACCTTCTCCTTAGAGGGAGAATAATCTTTGGCTCGAGTGGTAAGTGCAATGTCATTCTTCTTTGAATCACCAGTACACATTAATACATAGGATGTAGTGGAAGGGGAAGGTTGGTCATGAATGACCAATTGGGCCTGTTGTTGAGAGGGGAAGGGTTGGGACAAAACGGCCGGAGTGGGTAGTGTTGGAGCCCCTTGAAGGAACTTAGTAACTTCGGCACGTCGTGGACAATCCTTCGTGTAATGATCATCACCACAGATAAGACAAGGGTATCGAGGTTTGCTCTTATCCCTATCGTCAACAGGTGGATTTTTGGTTCTCTCTGCTTGTGAAGTATTTTTGTTCTCCTTATTCTTACCCTTTCCCTTTCTGGATTTGTTTTTACCAACTGGGGTAGATTAAATCGCATTTACCTCAGAAGTCTTGTCGGTGGGAGGGGTAGGAGATGGAGCATTTTGAACATTAGAAGAAATGGGTTTGGGGTTGTTGCTTGAGGTGGAATGTGGTTGGGCATGGAAAGTGCCAATCACACTGTCAGTTGCATGAGAAGCAGCTGGAGTAGTTGAAGTGGTGGAACTGGAAGGACGAGGTGCGTCAGAGAGTAAGTCGTAAAGAGTACTTGTTTGTGAGTAAACAAGGTCAAGGTATTAAGCAGGACTTATGGCATGTTCTTCTGTGACAACTCCACCCATGGAGATGTCACGACCGATGTCATTCACAAATGATTTTTTGAACTACTTTTCCAGCAACTGATCGGGAAGTTCGAGTTTGATGAGACGTCGTCTCTGTCGCCACTCATGAATGTGATCGGATATATGAGTGGCTTTGTTTTGTTTGAAAGAACTCAAAATCTCAGTCCCCATTTCATAATGGATCGATAACTGGTAGTGGGTGAGGAAAGCCATAGCTAGGGTGTTGAAGTCGATGAAGAAACCTCGTGGTAATTCTATATACCACTTCACGGTAGAACCTGTGAGAGTTCTTTGAAAAAGACATAAATGAATAGAGTCATCCATCAAGGAGTTGGATGAGCACCAGAGGTGAAAAGTAATCACGTGATTGTTTGGGTCCTCTCCCGCTTTTCCATCAAATTTAGGGATGTCAGATGGTAGCTTGGCTGGTATAGCAGGCCATTGGGGAGAGTGATGGATTGGATCGTTTAAAATCCTCGACAGATCTGAGAGGTCCAAAGTGGCCAAGAAGGGTAGTTGTCTATTCACATGCGGGTACTGGTGGCTTTGGGGAGGGAGTATCATCGACAAACCAGTGGGACCATAAGAAATCTACATATAATGCAAATACCTAGGCAGATTCGGTGGTTGTTGTGGAGGAAAGTAGCTCATGGGATTATATCCTTGAACAGGGACGTGAGTTTGAGCATTCGAGCCCCAAATAGGATTGAACGTACCTAGATATGGTTGGCCTATAATAGGGGGTATAATGGATGTAGCTGGAAGCTGTTGCACCCCAGTCGATTGAGGATTATGTTGTATCAGATGGTTCCAATACTGGGCCAAGGATGGAGGTATGTTTTGTTCGTAGGTTGGGGTCGGTGGGGGTTGTCCTCCAATCGGGGGTTGAGTTCCAATGGGGGGTTTTGTTCCAATTGGGATGTGTGTTCCAATAGGGATTTTCCCTATAAGGGGGGGTTGAGTCAAACCTCCTTGGTGAAATTGTCCACCAACAGGAATCTGGTAATTTGGTGTGAATGATGGAATGGTGCCACTAGGATTAGTGTCACCGATAGAGGATGGAAAAGGTCCTCCTAAAGGGGGTTGAGTAAGTGTCGGAATGAAACCGGGAGGGGAGTGCCCAAAAGAGGAGGGACAACCAGGAGTTCTGGATGTGGTTTGCATAGGAGTGGGAATAGAAGCATTCAACGCACGGTATCCAGGTGGAAGTGTCGGGGTGACACTAGGCGAGAGCAGTGTGCCAATGGGGTCTTGACTAGCTGCTGTAATCTCGGTGTGAATACTCGTATTATCTATGTAATGGACCATTTCTAAAGGGAGGGTCAAGATGTGGTCATCTTGCGAAGCTTCTGTACCAGGAAAATAATAAGCAGTAGTAAAAGGCATTGTGTCTGGGTCAGAGGTTTTGGGGAACACAGGTGAGACGGTGATTTTAACACCTACTCCTGAACCAAAGAGATCCCGTCTAAAAATGCCAATAGAAAAAAAAGGATCTTGGCCCTCAGGTCCTGGAAAAGGTCTAGTCGGTGATCCAGAAGACAAAACAACTAAGTCTCCAGAAGAATTCACTCGCATAATACGTCTCTCAGAATTGGGGTGAAGTCAAAAGTCCTCTCGAGAATTGGTAATTCAGAACCATTCTAGAGAGTCGGTTCTTTCCATGTGTGGAGTGGTGATGTCTAGGACTTCACTATGTTGAGGAGAGCCCTCTGGTGAGCTTGTAGGTAGGGGTTGAGAACCTTCCAGATTTTTTTGGAGGTAAGCCCTACATTCTACGTGAACGACATGGAGGGTCTATTGTGAATGAGTTACAAAATTACGAAGAAAATCCTATGGTCAACTTGGGTAAACAAATAGAATGCGCTAGTAAAAATTCTAGGAAACAACACCAAGCAAACAAAACCTTCTAATTCTGAAGTTACTAGTTGGTGATGAAATCCAACATCGCAACAATGAGACAAGAAGGTGTTGGGATAGGGTGAAAAAGTTATGTTAACGACCTACTTAATGGACTTACACCCTGGTGCAAGCTCCCACACATAATCGTGGGTATACCCTCCAAGGAGCCCGAGTGAGTTTGGCCAACATCGATTCCAGGTACCGTGAATACTTTCCCCTTCACAGTCACCTTGTGTAAGATCCTAAGAAGATAGGCCACTAAGGTTACCACCGACAACAATAGAGCCTAGGGGGACAGTCGACAATTCGATCCACACACAAGGGTAGGGTATCTAGCCCGAAATCAGCTTGAGAGGCTTCCACTCATAATTGTGGGTATACCTCCAAGTGACCCCCGTAATACGTGAAATCTCTACACCGATATCAACAAAGCGGGGTGAGTAACTCTGTAAATATCAATGCGACCTCGGGTTTGACCCTTGTGTGAGAAGGGATTCCTAGGAAAAAATGTTGTAAATGGAATTTGACACTCCTTAACACAAGATGTTATTGTGTGTTTTGTTCTTTGGAGAGTGTATCTCTCTACCTATTCCAAATCTCTAGCCTAGCTAATTGTTGGTGTAATAGAGTCCTAGAAAAGAGTTACTAGTTAAATTTTAAAATTGCGCAATATTATTAAGGGATGTTGTTACTCAAAGGAAATGGAGATGAAACCGATGTTGTGTGAGACTCTGACCTAGCAATGCATAGATAGGAATGAAAAATATCAATTTTCGTTCGATGAATCCTATGTACGGGAGGGAAAGAGAAGTGTTCTGGAACAATCTTGAACTATGATATACAATCTTCTTTAAAATGCAATCTTCAACGAATCACGTAACAATGACAATCCTCTATTGGTTCTATTTCAACAATTGATTTCCAATATTTTCAAAATGAAAATTCTTTTAAAAGGAAAAATGTTTTTTACTTTTCAAAAAGAACCACACCATGGTGGTGAAACTAAGGAAAACCAATAACTAATGAATAAGCAATAAACAAAACCCAAACCAATCTTTCAATGAAGACAAAAATGACAAGGAGACAAGACTAGTCTTTTCAATTGCATGAGAACAATGATTTTCCAAGTAATGAGAAAATGAGAAAGACAAACAATCCCAACTTTCAAACCGATCACCGGTTCCTAACCAAACAAGTACTCAGATTCCAGGATCATAGATTATATCTTTGTTAAGAAAAGTCAAGAGATGAGAGTTGAGAAAAATATGGACAAGAAGAGCCTTTGATTTCCGAAGATTGATCGTGCACAAAATACAAAGTCAAGAAACAATCAACCAGTGGCCTAAGAAGTTCTTATCAGACGCCTATACAAATCTGGGCATCTGAGCATACAAAATCCTTAATTCCAAAAATTTTAAAAATGGGTTCGCAGGCTATTAGTAATGTACAGTGCGAGAATGGAGCATTCTCGCAGGATGGCTTCAAGCAGAGTGTGAGAATCTCACACTGGACTGAAAGGCAGAGTGAAAACTCAAGGGGTTCTCGCAAGCCACTGAGGGGTTCAGTGCGAGAAGGCCTGAAACTAGGAAAAATTTTGGAAAAAGACAAAACATTTGAAGGGACTTCTAGACCCAGAGAGTCTGTCAGAGTTTCCTGAAGACTCAGAGATTGATAGAAATGAAGAAAGGTAAGGCAAGAGAAAATGGCCAAGGAAAAACACTAAAAACCACTAAAAAATGGGTTGCATCCCCAGTGGAGTCGCCAATTTTGTTATCGGACTAATTGGTAAGTGCGGACACTAATAGATATCCCTAGATCCACCTAGATCTAGAACAAAATAGGACAGGACATGACTCTTTCCCTAAGTTGCGACCATTGAATTAGCTAGTAAGGAGGAACAAGTGGCATACCTTTGTATCGCTTCCTTAGGTATTTGTTGCTCCCACTTCGCTCCAGTGCTTTCGTGAGGTCAAGACCAAGACAACACAAACCAACCAAAGTGAAGATAGTAGAATGTATTCAATCGTCAACTTATGCATATGATCAAGGAATTACACAATAAAGTAAGAATGACTTTATGGGAAAAGGACATGTTGTTGTATCATATTAATTGAAAGTAGAAGATAAAACCTAATCGCCTTGATGTCGCAATCTTCCTTTCAGTGACTCTTGGTTCCAACACACACACTTTCTCTGTCCTTGCATGAAGAAGATCCAATTCCTCTTGATAGACCTACTAGAGTCTCCAAGCTTCTGTTCAAGCTGGGTTCTTCACACAATTCCTTCACCAATTCTTCAATTAATCTTTCTTAACCTTTTCCATGAGAATCCTTTCAATATA
>ML816982.1:161003-175754 GCA_009831015.1 Picea engelmannii
TAGATATATTTAAATATGAAGAGTAATTGGACATACATAAACAAATTGAATCAATACTACACAAGTATGGGGAAAATAGAACTCTTTAATAGAAATGGTAAAAGAAGTGGTTACAACCTAACTCCAACCACTGACACTACCTCGAATCTAGTCACCTAGGTTCCTCCAAAGATTCCTTCAAGAATCACTCAGAAAGACTTCCCTTCCTTGGATGACCCAATAAGGATAGGAACACACCTTATGGTCATATAATGAAAAGGAAGGAATGTTGGAAGAAGGGTTCCAAGTTATAGGGATGCTACTCATAGGGTGAAGGTGAATAGGGAGACTTGCAATTTCTTCAGCATAACTTTTCACCTAGGTTGTCCTCCTCATCCATTCCCCAAAAGGTTCCTTTATAGCATCCTTAATAGGTAAAGGAGGTTGAATTTCGTTTAGTATGGGCCCAGGGAGGTTGGGAAATGATCCCAATAGAAATAACCGCCCGAAAGTAAGAAATTGTTTTATTTTTCAACTTTTTTTAGGGAATTAGCGAGTTGTCAACTAGGAACCCATGGAAATCTGTGAGTTGTACACATGAAACCCATGTATAGCACTAAAAAAAAATGTTTTTAAAGTGACTTTGATGAGGAAAGTTTGGATTTGAGTTTGCAATCTAGAGGAAAGGTTAGACCATGTCACAAATGCATTGTGGTGTGGAAATTTGTGCTATAATAGCTCTTCTCAAGTTGAATCAAATATGTCCACTAGTCTTCTTTATATTCAATTCAAACTTCAACAACTCTAAAACACATTCTCGAATCTATAATGAATTATATCCCTGCTTGAATACATGCTCGAAAAACTCTATATGATCATGAATCTCTGCCTCAAAAGTGTGTCAATGATATTCTTCATAAATTCTAGCTGACCTCTTCATACATGCATGGGAATGTGTTCTAAAAACAAATTCTTAATCAACCAATCTGTCACAAGAAATTTTGTACCTCTACCATCAGAACATTCATAATATTCCTTCCCAAAATCTGCAAACAAATATTCCAGACTGCCCAAAAGATAGTTTTCTAATTTGTAATAATGGTTGCTTAGACTCCCACTCTTGAATATTCAAATTTACTAGAACTCTCCAAGACGAATTGCTTAGAAAAATATATAAGCATGCTCTACTATAGAATCATCCTTTTGAATTCTGACATCTTCCTCTTTGTTTGTAGATTTGTCATGATTTCACAACTCTGTAAATCCTATGAGCATGATCTCTAGTATTTCTTCATTCACTTATTCTTCTTATTTTTTATTTCTTCTCCAAACCTTCTTGTATCTTATATCAGTGTTTTTCTTCAAGGAATACTTCATCATACTTCTACAATTATGATCTATGTGTCCATAGTTGTGGCATTTGTAAAATTCAACATTGTAGGGAGCCACATAAACGTCTCTTCCTTGAACAGTTCTTCCATACGCTCTACAATATACAACTTCTGCAATATACAACTTTATGTCCAAATGTATTACAAGTAAAACAATAACTGGAAAAGAAACTTTGATACCTAGGAGTGAATTTTCTTCTTTGTGATGTAGCCCTTCTAAATTCACGCCTTAGCTTATCACAATCTTCTCTTATGTAGTTTCCTTCACAATGATTGAAGCTTCTTTGATTCCTAGAGGTAGAAGGTATTCTTGGAGATACACCTCTTCTACATTTATTCTTTTTTTAATCTTGCTAACCATGATCCCTTCCTTTGAGAATTTATGCATAATTCTCACACTTCTCTTCATTCTTCCTTTCTAACAACCTGGAACACTTCTCTTCAACTTTATTTAATGATAGTGTGGATATTCCTCTCTCTTCAATGTTCTTTATGGTATTGGTATTTTCATATTCATTTCATGAGGCCTCAACAATGTATCCAAGACCTGGTTTATTGAATGGTGACTTTTGATAGCTGAGAATATCTTCTAGTACTTGAGAGCTCTTCAAGTTCTCGTTGATATTGTCAAATTCAATCCTAAATGAGACAAATTATTCTTAAATCTTCTCACAATATTCCTCTTTCTTCATCATCTGGGTTTTCATTACTTATTCCTTTCTCTTTACTTCTTCAAGTTGGGTTTTCAAGGAGACTATTTCTTCTTCAAATTTCCTTCTTATTGGATAATTTTTTTTGCAATATTTTTTAATTCCTTAGATATTTCCTTTAGATTACTTATAAAAATTTATTCTCTTTTCTCTACTTCATTTATTAGTAATACTATTGCGGCTTCCAAACACTTATTTTCTTCCAACTAGTTTTTGATTTTTTATTCAATCCTTCTGGCTTCTTCTAACTAGAACTTTAGATTTATAATAATCTCCTAGAAATTTTTAGAGTTTTTGATCAATTCTTCCTTGAGGGACTTGTTTTCCTTCCTTTCTCTTTTTAGATCACTTAAGGCATTGATTAGTTATACTTCAAGATATACTTTACCTTATTCTTCATAATATTCTTTGTCATTTTCAATTTCTTCTTTTGGATATATCTGTACAAGAAGAGATTCCTTATAGTAGATATTATGTAGCTTATCCCAAAGCTCTTTGGCTGGTGAGAATTGTCCCACTTTGAATTTTACCAAATCAGGTAATCCATCTAGGATGGCATCCACTGCTATTTTTTTGTTCCTTTTTAATTGCTTCTTGGCTGAAATCTTCAGAGGTTTCTTTGGATTGGTGTATCATGTAACAACTGAGTACCAAACATCATACCCATGTTCCTCTAAATATACTTTCATTCTTGAGATCCATATCTCATAAATCTGACCATCAAACACCGATGTTCCATTATCTGTATAATGCATGATCTACCTTCTAGTGGTTATATTGATTCTGAAGGACCTACTCTGAAACTAATTGTTGGAATATTCACCAATACTAAGAGGGGGGTGAATGAATATTTAGCACTTTTTACCATTTTTAATCACAACGTGTAAATATTAAATTATTAAAAATGTATTACTTATGATTGCATTCAATATATCATAAACATATAACCAAAGATACACAATACACAAGAATTTTACGTGGAAACCCAAATGGAATAAAACCAAAAAATGATTTTTAATATATATCTTGAAGATTACATTCACCAGAAGAACCAAATTCCAAAATTCTCTAGCACCAACTGGAAGGAGGAACCATACCCCTTTTTATAGGCTCCAACCTAAACTAAGCTACAACTCCCTAAATTCTCCAGCTCCAACCCCCTAGTTTACAGTATCCAACCTGAAGGAAGCTCCAACTCCCTAGATTCTCCAACTCCAACTAGAAGGAGGATCCAACCCCCTAGTTTTATGAGCACTAACTCAAAGGAAACTACAACTCCCCTGCTAGCACCAACCTACTATCTGAAGACACCAATATTCACATGCACCACCCAACCTCCCAAAAATATAAATGAGATATTCAACCTATCACTTTAACCATCATTGATATTGATTTATATTCATCATCATACATACGAAACTCTACCTGTCACTGTAGCTATCACTAATATACTTTCACTGATAATGATACATCATCATCATCATAAAAAATAGACTCAAGCTGTCACTGTTAATTTCACTGATATTGATACATCATCATCATCAAAACCATAATCAAAATTTCACTGTTACTTTCACTGATATACATCAAAAATAGGTCCACATATAACCCGGTTCCACATAAATATCGTAGTTCCACTTGGGTCCACATATAAAACCCAACATCACTTATGGAATTTATCTTGAACACCTGTTTGGGACTAGTTTCTGAATTAGTCACAAACCCTAAATTCCAACAAGAATAACAAAGTACATGAAATGAATAAATGTATAAAACCTATACCCAATATTCTTTGATATAGTCTCTGAAATTACTCCAATTCTTTCTCCTTGAATCGTCACTGAAAAAAAAAACAGTGAATATGGTAGACCTTCCTGAATTCTATCCTATTATGGAGAGCGACCTTGTACAACATTCTACATGCTCACTATTTGATATATGATTCTTTAAAATCACGTGCAAAATACTACAAGCTATACATATTATCTCCAATGCAATTTGTCTCATAGAGTTTGGATACTCTATTAATAAGTTATGATTTTTTTACCTAGAACACCTGTTTGAGATTAGTTACAGGACTAGTCAAAAACCCTATCTTCCACAGAGCGTATCTACAAAAGTACAATGACCCAGAAGCTGAAATTTGTATCACAGGTACTTTGATATGTCTTCTCAATAGTCTCCAAGTTTCACTATTTGAATCATTATAGAAAACAATTATAGTGAAAACTCGAAGATGACCTTTAAAAACATACCTTAGAACACATCATCACAAGACTTCATCTTTTCTTGGATTTTATCCCTTCTTCACTTCATATTCTCTATGACATTTGTTGCTAAGATCATGATAAGACATCAAAATATTGAATGATGAAAATGAGAGGTTATTAATTTGTATTTATACTTTTCCAAGTACCTCATTTACTTAACTTTAGGGCTGACTTGTAACTTCTTGTTTGCAAAACACTTTCCTCCTTTACTTGACTTTAGGGACAAAATATAAATTATTGACCTTAGATCTAGGGATTCTTGACCATACTTCAGGTCTTCATATTTAAGAAGGTATAACTCCTCAACTGTGAGGAATCACATGGTGTGCCACCAATCATTGGAGACGTCTTGACAAGGATTGTTAATCAATGGATGTTTTGCATGCATTTTCAATGTCCTTCATACTCTTTTTATTCAATCAACTTTGGGTTTCATGACCACACCTTTGGGGATTCTTAACCACTTAACCACTTGACCATATTTCCAGGGCTTCGTGTATACTTCTTCAAAGCGTATTCCCGTGTTTTCCATGCTTAAATATACACCATAAGGGGACCACTTTGGAGACTTATTCAAATACACCCATCACTTATAAGGGATTTTGAACTTCTTCTAGTGTTGACATCAATGAAAACCAACTTTCCAACATTATTTATCATTTCTTGTAAGGGTTTCATAGTTTAAAAGAAACTAGGGATAAACCTCCTTACAAATTTCATTTTCCCAAGGAAAGACTACATACAAACCATCTAGGAGAGGTAGCATCTCAGAGAAAAAAACACATTGCAAAATGTGTTCCATAGGAGGTAAAGGATAGTTGTCTTTCTTTGAGGCCCTATTTAAATTTATAAATACAACACATACTCTAATTTATCTATTTTTCTTCCTGGMAGGTACTAAATTGTAAATCCAYTGAGTATATCTAATAGATTTAGTTATTTCAGGTTCTATCATCATTCCTTCTTTGGAGAAAATAAATCCTAGGAGATTTCCTTCRTTTACAACAAATGATTTCTTGGTATTCAAAAACATTMTATACCTTCTACATATGTCAAAAATACTCCTTAATTGGAAAACATGTTCCTTATTATGTTTGGAAAAAACTGTCACATCGTTCAGATAAAATACCACACATTTTCCAATCAGTCCCCTGAAGGCCACATCCATGGCTCTTTGGAAATTTTCTCCTGTGTTGATCAATTTGAAATGAATTTTTCGGTATGAATAAGTTCCCCACTTCATTTTGAATGTATTCATTAACTATTCATCATGGGAAAATAGGACCTAATTAAGTCTTAAGAAACCATCTAGGAGAGATAACATCTTAGAGAAAAAAAAAACATTGCAAAATTTGTTCCATAGGAGGTACATGATAGTTGTCTTTCTTTGAGGCCCTATTTAAATTTATAAAGTCAACACATACTCTAATTTATCTATTTTTCTTCCTGATAGGTACTAAAATGTAAATCCACTGAGTATGTCTGATAGGAAAAATGATCTTGGCAACCAACAATTTATTTAGTTCTTGTTTCACCATAGGTTCTAGATTAAGACACATTTTCCTTAGCTTTTGTTGAAAAGGCTTGGAATTGGGATTCATTGGTATGATGTGTTGAATGATATTTGTATAAAAAAATTTCAAGTTGTATGTCCAAGAGAAAATGTCCTTGTATTCTTAGAACAATTTCATGAAGGCTTGTTTTTCAGTTGGGGAACAATTTGCACCTAGATTAACAGTCTGAGGGTTATCATTAGTTCCCAAATTGATCACATAATAATGCATAGATGAGCTATTTGTTTTACAATTTGTGACCTTTTTAAACTTATCTTGTAAGTGATATATCTTCTCTAACCTCACCACTAGCTTCAGGATAATATTTGTTTGAGTCCTTTTGTCTTCAATTGATCGTCCTGGATAAAATTGAGTTTGACAATTTAGATAATGTTGTTCTTCATCAATAGTTGAATCTTTAAAAGAATCCTTCATATGTAAGAAGTTGCTGATATTTTGATCACCTTCAAACACCCTCTAATTGGTTACATTATTAGGAATTGATGGCATGTACAATAATTCTATGGAAAAGGTGTCAGGAATGATACCTTCAAATGGAGATAGTTTAGATGCAATGTTAGCCAATAAATATGCATCATATTTTAAAGAACGGGGAATAGGAATGATATTGAATGCATCAAAGTTTTTAACTAGTTCGCATACCTCTTGTTGGTAATGTTTGAGATGAGTGGAAATGCAGTGAATATTATTTCACACCTGTCTCATTATAATTTTAGAGTAACCAAATACCTTCAACATCCTAAGTTTAAAATCAACTTATTTTCTTAATCCTTGTATCAAAGTTTAATATTTAGTATTATTATTGGTGCACTAGAATTCAAGTCTACATGCTATTAAAATCCACTTACCCTTAGGGTATTTAATAATGCAGCCAATACATGCACCTTTTTTAGATTTGGATCCATAAAAAAAAGAGTCTACATGTCAGGAGTTACATTGGGTTTCACTTGTGGATCTGTGTTAGTTTAACATCCTTATTAATATTGTCAGTGGGATTAATATTTAAATTAGGGTTATTATTTGGTGTACCTAGTATATTAAATTCAAGTTCAATAATCCAAGTGCAATGAAGGATTTCAGATTTTTTGGTTGGTTCCACATGAGGTGATATTTCAATAGTGAAATCACCAAAGAAAGTATTTGAGCAATAATTTCTAAAAATTGAGTGATTAAACATAAGTATCTCATTTGAATCATTGAGGTATGTAACCATATGTTTCATGTAACTCTCCCTCTCAACCCTTATTTGATTTTACTTTCTAATGTGAGGTATCCAAAGACAGGACCAGTTAGTGGAAAAATATTAATTCAACATAGTAGACCAATCCCTACTTGATAAAAGTCCATATGTATCAAGGATGTGTACCACAATAATGTCTATGGCTTGGTGAAATTTTCAGTTGCAGGCCAATTGTTATCACTGAAAATTTTCCCACAAATGGTTACAGGAATCCGACATCTCCAAACAGCTATTAGTTCACCCATGGACCAAAAATACATTTCCAAAAGGCCCAAAACTATACAATCAGCAATAAAATTAGCATGTGCTAAGACTACACAGGGAGCATGCATGCATGCGCCATTCAAAAACACAAAAAAAAGTGCACATGTGAACGATGTGCGACTGTGGACGCAAAAAACCACGCATCCCTCAAAACGGTGCATTTATGATATTGGTCATCCTCCCACCCACTTCTGGTTCATCTTCCAAGTTGATTTGACATCCAAATCTCAGCTGAATCTAGCTGGGTGGCTGGTAAAAGACCTAAGGGTGCCCTAAATGGCTTCTTATTCACACTAAAAGATGGTTGAATAATGCCTCAAAGTTATGCTATAAAACGAAGCCATGAGTGCACTATATTTTCAAGGAATTCATTTGTATTGTTATGCTGCTAATATTCTCTTGGAGGATCCTCTTTCCTCATCAATTTCATGCTAGCACCATTTCAGTTAACCATTCATATCACCTCTAGATTGGATGTGATTTGGATTCTCTTCACCATTTAATTTTAGTTCCTCACTTGTAAGAAGAGCTCAATATTTGGGGGTCCAAGAGCCCTCCCTTGGAGGAAGAGGGGACCCAAAGTCTCCCTTTCTCTTTGGTGTTTTCTTTCCACTAATATAATACTTTCCATTGGTGGCATGAGTCTTGTTTGTTTCTTGTTCTAATGTCCTTATGCATTATAGTTTAATTCCTTTTATCATTCTTAGTTTAATTCTTTTCTTATATTTTATGCTTTATGCTTCTAACTCTTTCCTCTACTGTTGTCTTTCCTAGCTGACCCAATTGAGCTTGTAAGCACCCTTATTTTGCTCATTTAGGTGACAAAAGAGGTGCAACAGATTGGCGACTCCACTGGGGAAAGGTATCAATTTCCTACCCTATTTGGGTTTTTTTTATCTCTTCTTTCTATTTATTTAACCTGCAGGTACCATAACCAGCCCAAGCCGACCTGCAAAAAGTCAAATCCAAAGCTGAGTTGAGAGAATTTCATTCAGAATTTTTCTTCATGGTCGTGTGTCATACGTGTGCGGGTTTTTTAACCCACAGTCGCATCTTAAGCACACGTGCGCCAAAACTGTTGTCTTTCTCAGTGCCTTCTATGCACCTATGCCCATAAGTCTCTTTCTTTTCGTGCATTGGTGCTCAGAGCGCCTCTATCCATTCTGAGGCCCGTGCACCTCTGCAAAACAAAACACACATTGTAAGATTTTTGTGATTTGTGGAAGGCCCATAGCCTCCTTAAAATTGATTCCATGTGCATTGTAATCTGCACCACACTTATATTCCCTCTCCATATAAAGGGATTAGTAAAAAAACATAGGCACTTAGGGGGTTAAAATCATTATTTTTCCTCTTTTTCTTTCATATTGCCACATGGATGGCTTGCTTTGATTAAAGTTTAATTTGGAATAATTTTACATCACATATAAAACTTGCATTGGGACCAGAAATTGGATATAAATTGTTGAGTATGCTCTTCTCTCGCGCCTCAAAGCGATCTTGAGAATCAGAAAGAGATTGAGGAAAAATTTCATCTCCCTTAAAAAGACAAAATCTTTAGGAAAGGACAACAATCCCCTCGGGACTCCTCTTAGTTTATTTTTCAAACACATCTTAAAATTTTAACAGGCCCATACTGTTGGTTGTGGAGCCTGATTATCTTCCTGATTTATAGATCTTTTACTTTCAGTCGTGTTTATACCCCATGAAGTATTTACACCCCAGAAGTATGTACACTCTTCCACGCGGGGGAGTGCAGAGGGGGGGTACCCCCTCTGCGGGGTCCGGGAGGGCTATCCCCCCAGCTGGGGGGTCTGGGGGCAAGCAGGCCCCCAGCAGAGGTTCGGGGGCGAAGCCCCCGAAGCAAAAATTGCCTTATAAAAGTATATTGTAATTTCATTGTAAATCTAGACCGTTCATTATAAGGTCGTAGATCTAACAATAGAGATTATGTTAGGGTTTTTTTCCCTAGAAGGCAACCCTCTTTTATGAGGGAAATGTATTGCAGTTGTGGTTGATGGTAAGTATTGTATTCTGAGAGAGGAGACTGTGAGAGAAAGAAGAGGAATTTACAGCAGGTTTTGCTGTAGGTTGTATCCCTTCATTTGCTGGATAATAAAAAAGAAAGGACCTGGCAATTTCTCTGGTGGACGTAGCCCACACTAGATGAACCATGTAAATATGTGTCTCTCTTGTATTGTGTGTCTTCTGTGTTTTGTTTCTGCATTTGTTTTATTTTATTGCTCCACGGTCCTGTTTTTCTAACACATACATGCCCACATGCTACAAAGATAATATAGTGATTGAAGTTTAATTTCTTAGATTAAATCACTAGGGAAGTTTAAAGGTTTTGTAACGGGCCCATACATGCCCACATATGCACAATCTAGGATAGTTTCAAAGCTTTCTTAGATTAAATCACATTAGGGAGTTAAAGGAATAGTAGGGACCCACATGTCCACATGTTAGTTTCCTAAGGACTTTAAAATTCCGCAAGGTTGTACCAATGGCATTTAGTTAATTAGGTAATCAAGACTTTTAAGGACTAAGAAAAGTCCAAATGGAGCAAGGTGACACCTAATTTATTAAAACTATTGGCACACTTTAACTTGTTCACACACAAAATTCACTACTCACTCACATATTTTTCATCTCGAAATGTGGAGGTTAAAATAAGTTTCCTCCAAAGGGATTCTGAAACACCCCACCCTTTTCTTGACGAAACTATCCACTCCCACTTAAATTCAATGATATTGGATCACACCCCCAATCTCTCAAACAACCACATCTAATTTTTTTCTAAAAACTCACTAAGTTTTCCTCCACGGGAGGTGCCAAAATAAATGTTTTAGACTAGGTAGGATTTTTGGGATAGGCATCCAAATAACTCCCCATTATCTAGTTCTCATATCTTCAAACAATAGAAGTTGTCAAATAGGGAACTGTAAATCCTCCAATTCAAGTGTTCCTAACACCATAAGGTAGGGAGATACCCATGAAGGGTTGAAAGTTGAGGTCTGGTTGTTCTTTGCATCCCCCCTTGAGGCACCCACCTCTTGGATGGGATCCAGCCCATGCCCCATTTCTTAGGCTAAAAATCTAAATGTCGCACTTTGATCGAGGTACCTAGTAACAAAATTTTAGGACATCTACCTAGGTGGAAATTGTGAGCTGCAATTGCACCTTGATCGGATTTTGTGTGGCTATTGTGAAATATCACCAGCTCTTTCAGGATATGCACCCTCTACCCCTCATTATAACTGATTACTTCATCCTTCACTAGTTCCTCTTCCGGTGGCTTTAGACCCCACTATTGAGTGATAATTGGAAGGTCTGGTGTTGATTGAGAGGAAGGACGTTACGTATTTTAGGACACGAGTATTTGTTTTCTTTGTTCTCCTACGTAGAAAAAATCCACCTACCCACATATATGCTTCTTTTGATTTATGTATGCTATTCTTGTGATTACATACAATTGTGAGATATATTGTGAAGGTCCAAGTTATACAAAGTCTCTTGTTCATTAATTTCTCTCATCACCATTTTCACACATCCACCTTGCTAGTCGGACATCATAGGGGACCCACAGAATCCCCGTCATTCCAGATGCTTGCTAAATCTCCCTCCCATTCTATAGGGAGTTCCTAGTCTTACCAGCTCATTGGCCATACTTCCCCACACCCCTGTGAGTGCTACTGTATTGGGATCATCTTTTCTTGGTTCCAATCCACTTGGGTCCACTTCCCAAGGTCAAAACTCCCCACACTCTCCTTTACATGGAAGTAGGGGGGCAACTTCTTCTCAAGGGGGAAGTACAAACCCACCTAGTCCCCTTCAAGGGTCAAGTACAAAAAACACTCACACCATAGCCGGAACTAATCCTCCACCACCACCTCAGATGCCATACTTGGCTTCCCTCAACATATCAGATCTGACTAAACTCACCAATGATCCTATATTGCACGACCCCACATGGCCTGCAATGCCTACCAAACTACCTTCAGACATCCCCAAGTTTGAAGGAAAGGCAACAAATGATCCTGCCAACCATATCATGACCTTTCACTTATGGTGCTCTTCAAACAGCATCATGGACGATTCTGTCTGATTGAGGTTATTTCAACATACACTCACTAGCCCATCAGCTAAGTGGTATGTAGAAGAAAAATTTGGGTCCCATGTGACTTTTGAATCATTGGCCAAATCATTCTTAACCTTATTTCAACTACCAATTCGTCATGACAATGGCCTTAAACTACTCTTATAATTTAAACAAACCTTTGCCATGCACATCGTTGACCACATTCACGAATGGCATTGGCAATGTAGTCTCTGCAAAGTTGAAGCCACTCCACAACAATGTCTCAATTGGTTCATAAAATCACTTGTTTCCCTCCTTTCCAAAGATGTGGTTGCCACCTTCCCCCAGTCTAAAGAAGAATCCATTAGCAAGGCCCAATAGTTCGAACTCATTTACTCACAGTCAGGGTACTTGTATATGCTACTACCTAACGCCCTGAGACCCATGCCATTCGGCCAGGACAAACCTGGGATGTCTCACTCAACATATGGATTGATTGGTACCACTACACACCACAATTCACATCCCCAACAACCACCAATGTATGGAACCCCTCAATATCCACTTGAAAATGGAGGATCCCCTTATTATAATCCTCCCCCTTATCCACAACCATACCCCTTGACCTTTTCTCCACCCACCAGCAGACGACCGCCATCACCCACTTTTTGCCTCGTAGCTCAACCTAGTTCTGGTACCCCCTCCACCTTTGCTTACACCCTAAGCACTAGTGAAAGCACCATGCCTTCCTATGCATCCTATGGATCATTACCACAACATAATACGTACTTTACATTGTCTAGTCCCCCCCAGCCTATTCCTTCAACACAAGGACAAACACATGCTAGGGTTAATTTTGTTCAACCCTCTCCCATTCAACAGTATCAAAATTTTGAACAGATGAATATGGCTAATCCATCCCATCCATCGAAAAATGCCAGAAAGAAAGGAAAAAATCAAAACAATAATAACCCTGGACCAAGAGGAAACCAGAACCAACCCCAGCAAAACCAACCTACATGGGGCAACCAGAACCCCCAAGGGGGAAATAACAAAAAACGCCAAGGGAAGAACAACAACAATATTCGGACAAACTTCCCTTGTGCCCTTTGCGGTGAGTATGGCCATTATACTCACCATTGCCCCCAAATTGCAGACTTCAAATGGATGAAAGAATCCGATAATGGACCACATCCACCAGCCCCACCTACCCCCCACCAAGCCCCACAACAATATGTGCATCACCCACCCCCGGCCGTGTTACAAAACCCCATACCACATCAAGGGGTGATGAACACCTAAAAAGAGATGCAACCTACCCCACCACAGGCAGGATCACATCACAACCCAGGCACTTCTACAGATTGAACTATCCTCCTCACTAGTGAGGAAGAAGTCCTTCTACAAATTCACAGTCGTCAATACAGTGCACCCTCTAACTCGAATCCCACTACCTCGAAGGCCACCCCAGTCATGACTGGCCCACCTTTGATTATTTTTCACCCTAACATTGAAAGACCTCTTCGCATCCCTCACATCCCATTGCGAAGGAATGTCCACAATCCTCAAGCTAGGGCAGCCCACAATTATAGTTTGGTCAATGACTTGGCACAATCCCCCACTGCCATGTCAGTCTTAGAAGTTCTTCAAACCTGTCCCACTCAACGAAGGTCATTACTTTCTACTCTAGGGGCAGTTGACCCTGCCGATACTCAACTCGTCACATTTGATCTCAACAATGGAGAACCTCGTCTCCCCACTCTTGTCTCTTTTCAAATACCGATTAAAATCCAAAATATCACAGTCCACCACTGCATTATCGATGAAGATGCATCCACATGCATCATGTCCAAAAATTTCTAGTAGAAACTTGGTTCTCCAGAGCTCATACCATCCGCTATTACTCTAAGGGCTTATGACAAATGACCCTTGTCTCTCAAGGGCCTCTTCCAAAATGTCCCCATCGAACTCGCGGGAAAAACTATTCTTATTGACATTGAGGTCATTGATGCCCCACTCAACTACAATATTTTGTTTGGTCATAGCTACATGTATTCTATAAAGGCAATCGCCTCTTCTATGTTCCGAACCATGATGTTTCTCCATAATAGAAAAATCACTACCATCGATCAAGTATCACATTATGAACCTAACCCTTCATCCAACATCGACAACATCCTCCCTTTTGTCCACACTAATCTGGATGCCTATCCACTCATTGAGATGGGCCCCGACATTTTTAAGGAGCCATCCTTTCTAGGGACATACCACGGTGCACCACCACTCCTCCACCCCTCAGCACAAGTATGTGTTGTCTCCACCAAAGGAATGACAACTCCAGATACTCACCCTCCCACTAAGGCCTCTTTCATCCCTAATGTCCCACTAGTCGCAGAACTCCTCCCTCAGGAATCTCCTGGACTGTGTTCAATTCTACCCATTCCTGATCTTCCCCTCCCCTAGGTCCATATCCAAGTTTGGGAAACAGTCCCCCAAGCCATTACCCAAATCCCTTTCTTTTACCCCCCACTGAGCGTACAATCTTTCTAGGTAGCCGCAACGCTCACACTTCCTAATATGGTGCTAGAAATCCCCATCTGGTATCTACATCTTCCTAAGATGGTCCCTCAATCATCCCTCCCTCCCCAAATAGATGGAATCCCGATGAATATTCCCATACCTACCCCCAATGTCCCACCCACACTCCCACTCGCTAACACCCATGCTACAGTTGGGGGCAGACAAAAAAATAAAGATCCCACCACTCCACTTCCCCCACGTATCCAACCTCCTTGCGTGCTATGTGAAAAATATGGACACCCCACCAACAAGTTCCCATCTCTCCCCGAGTTATGTAATCTCATTCAAATCCCTCGAGCACCACCACCGCTCATCACTTCCTCCAGTACTACCGCTATCTCCCAGAACACAAGTAGAAAAGGACTTCGAACCAAATTTGCATGTGCCATATGTTCAGAATATGGCCATTATACACACCATTGTCCAACGTTACCTCAATTCTGGCAGATGCTAACAAGCATACGCCAAAGCTTCCAGCAAGAACCCACCCCAACACATGTCACCGACATTCATTATGTCATGACCTCAGTCAAAGAACGTATGAGATGTCCTTTTTCTCTATGTGAATCACTTGATCATTTCACATATCAATGTCCTATGATCATTGAATACAGACGTCACCAACTGGCCCTTATTCAAAACCCTACAACCCCCCCCCCCTC
>ML816982.1:175776-188215 GCA_009831015.1 Picea engelmannii
AAGTACCCCTACCCCATCACTTGATGTGGTCCATATCTTCCCATTGAAACCTGAGGCACTCCCTACTCCCCCATGGTTCCTGGATAATTTATATGAGGATTTACCCCCAAATCCCTCCAATTCTCCAATTCATTTCCCCATAGAAATTCTACGCCCGACTACCATTTTCAACCCACAATATCTCAATATTTGTTTTATGTCGAGCGAACCATCGCAACCTCCTTGAGATACCCCCTCTACATCATCACCACCAGACAACAACCCCATGGTGACAGTCACCAAAGTTATTCCTTTCGATCCCCTATATTCTCGATATTTTCACTGTGATGAAGACATCCTTGAGGAGTTAACTAAACCTGATTTCCCATGGGACGCGCTCCACCACCGAGCGCTTTTTCCTTCATAGAAAGTTGTCATGCCTCCTAACCAAAACCCTAAATCTATGCAGGAGGATACAAAAACCAACGTGAAGCTCGTTGATCCTGACTTGGTTGCCTCGATCTCCAAGAATATCCCAAACTCCTCTACAATCGCTCGTCCACTCAATAAGATAGTAGGTACAAATGAGGTGGCATTGTGGGCCCTACAACTATATATAGTCCATTTTTCCAAACTTCTAGACTCATTTCTGGGAGCTCTAGGTGTCCTTTTTTTTATCCATCTTTAGCCATGGGATCAGGACCCCGTCACCTACACCATTCCATTCCCCAGTCCACTTTCCATCCTCAGCACCCGGGGGGCATTTTTCTCATCTAACGCTCAGGTACGCATGCTTACATTCACATATTATTGAATAATTTTTATATGATCTTTCTCTTCAGATATTGTTCACGTCGGGTATTCAATTTTCATGTGTGAAGGTACTTGATCATTACACATCAGTGGTATCCTTCCAGGTATATTATCGACACTGGCATGTAGTCATTCCCTCTGAATATCAAAATGCATCTCCCAGTCACACCCTTTGATCTTTGTCTCTAGGATCCCTGTATCCGTCTCTGCAGTACTGTCACCTCCACTGCATTTCAGTAATTTCACCTGGTAGCACTCTCCCCCACATGAGTTGTCCCATTCATATTCCCCTTGGCACTTTGACACTCATGTTGTTTTCACCCTTTAGGGATGGGAGTCCCAATAGTCTTATGCATCGTCGAGAACTAGCCACATACCCCTTATCCTCATTTTTCTATCCTACCCAATGGACTCCCAGACTGCTTCATCATGGTTCTAGTTTTGAATGCACCTCTGCAGTATCATTAACCATCCATTTCACCCACCGTCATTTTTCCCATCTACATATTGTCCTCCATACATTTCCTTAATACAGAAACATGCCTATGGGACCCCCACTCTCCACTTGTTTTTTGAGCAACTTTCGCCCTCATCAGGCCAAGCCATCTTACACTGGGGCACCCATTTCTGTATCTGCACAGTTATCCCAACTTATTTTTTATTCTTTTGGTAATTGTACAAACCCTTTTTCTTCATTTTCATAGCTTTATGTTGTCGCCTTTCGTGACCTTCCTTTCCCCAGCAAGGAAACCCTTGTCACCCTTAGTTGGGGCATTTTTCACTTCCTGACATCAATGAAATTATCCATAAACCTCGAGTATCCTACAACCCATACACCTTTTGATCTCTGTGTTTATCCATTTTGTCATGCCTCTGACACAATTTAACCTCATCTAGTTGTCCCCCTGACACTAGATTCAATTTCACGGTTGTTTCCATTTTACATCTCTTCACAACCAACGACAGTATTGAGTCTCACTACTCCTAGAGTTCGTCCATGTTACTCATCAGTTCCTGATTTTATCCGAGTGGATTCCATGAAGCACCCTTCTTCGGGAAGTCGTGTCTCCCTTTCTATCAACATCAGCATGGTTTCCAGAAGGGTGATAGTATCTTGACTCTCATTGCCTTTATAATGAGGAGTCTCAGACAACACAGGGAAAACCACCATTGTTCTCTTCTATCGTTGACCCCCTTAACATTCGAATTCAACAGTATCTCATGTTACAGTGGGTCTTACTTTGTGACTATTGTAGTTGTTTTATCTTAGCCAAAGACCTCTGAAATTGCATAGACTATCAATGTCTTCACATTTATCGACACTTCCCACAAGTGTCATTACTTTTTTGTAGAGCTTGTTCACCATCATAATTGTCCTTTGTTATTATCAAAATACCCCAGAGGGCGTTGTAGTGATATACATCTACAATAGCTTCAGTCACTGTATTTTGAGTTACATGACACGAGCATGGGGCATGCCCGCCTCATTTGTACACAGTTTTATTTTCCACACCCTGGGAAAATATTAGGTCCTACAGGTCCCCCTCTCCTTCCAATGGATCACTCTTGATAATCCTCACAATGCTCTTTCTTACATAGGTACTATAAGTAGAAGAAACATTGATGTATTTTGGCTATACGTATGCTCCTAACCTCACACATCAGGAGGCATTTGCTATCACAGAAATTTCATCCGCAAATGGTTACAGGAATCTGGCATCTCCAAACAGTGATTAGTTCACCCATGGACCAAAAATACATTTCCAAAAGGCCCAAAACTATACAATCAGCAATAAAATTAGCATGTGCTAAGACTACATAGTGAGCGCGTGCACATGCGCCATTCAGAAACGCAAAAAAAGTGCACATGCGCACAATGCGCGACTGTGGATGCAAAAAACCGCACATCCTTCAAAACGACACATTTATGATATTGGTCGGCTTCCCACCCACTTCTGGTTCAGCTTCCAAGTCAATTTGACATCCAAATCTCAGTTGAATATGGTTGGGTGGTTGGTCAAAAACCTAAGGGTGCCCTAAATGGCCCCTTATTCACACTAAAAGATGGTTGAATAATGCCTCAAAGTTATTCTATAAAAGGAAGCCATGGGTGCACTATATTTTCAAGGAATTCATTTGTATTGTTATGATGTTGATATTCTCTTGGAGGATCCTCTTTCCTCATCAAGAGCATGCTAGCACCATTTCAGCTAGCCATTCATATCACCTCTAGATTGGATGTGCTTTGGATTCTCTTCACCATTTCATTTTAGTTCCTCACTTGTAAGAAGAGCTCAATATTTGGGGGTCCAAGAGCCCTCCCTTAGAGGAAGAGGGGACCCAAAGTCTCCCTTTCTCTTTGGTGTTTTCTTTCCACCAATATAATCCTTTCCATTGGTGGCATGAGTCTTGTTTGTTTCTTGTTCTAATGTCCTTATGCATTATAGTTTAATTCCTTTTATCGTTCTTATTTTAATTCTTTGCTTATCTTTTATGCTTTATGCTTCTAACTCTTTCCTCTACTGTTGTCTTGCCTAGTTGACCCAACTGGGCTTGTAAGCACCCTTATTTTGCTCATTTAGGTGACAAAATAGGTGCAACACCAATATAATAAAAACATTCTTTAACTCTCCCATAAGATTCACAGTTGATCTTTCCAGTTGTATCATTTGGATATATGACTTCTTAGGTTTGGCATCTAGTTTCTGACAAACTACATATGGAATTACATTAGAGGGTGCATTTGAATCGACCATACAATTATGTAACATTGAAAATTTCAACTGTGAATAAGAAGGGAGGAGTAGTATAATTTGACCCCATTTCCCATTAAAGAGGCATTTACAACCGATTGTTTCTTTGGGGAAAATCATTTACTTTGAAAACATTCTTCTTTTCCTTTGCTTCCTCCCACATTAACCTCTTCGGTTTTGGTATGAACCCCACAATTTCTTAATAAAATTTTCTTGAATTTGTGGAAGATTAATAAGATCAAAAAGAGAAATAGTTTCCTTTGTATTTTTTAGGTATTAAAAAAAATCATAATCCAGTTTAGAGAGGATAGGAGAAACTGAAGATTGTTTACCATTGGGATGTGGTTTTTGAGAAATAGATGTTGTCTTGGTAGATTCGTAAGTATAAGGGGAATCTTATGAGGATGTCTTATTTTACTTCTCGCGGTAACAATGTTTTGAGACATATGAATTTATTCAACATATTCTTATACTTCTTCTTCTTCCCCCAATAAGTTATAAGAGACATCCCAAAAAGAATTGACTCCTTGTCCTATTGTTTCCTCTATTTCTTCAGATTGATCCTGTTGATCTATTTCTTCTTCCTCTCCCTCTTCCTCCTTCATATCAGTAGGTGTCTCACTAGCATAGTCCGATGCTTTAAAAACTTTTAGGAAGTCTTCCACATTAATACCCTCAATGGTGGGTTATCCTTGGTTGTAGGAGGGGTGATTTTCTTAGGGGGAAACTTGAATAATTTATTAGAGTTTGAAGTACCTTCCTCAAGATTATTCTTCATATCAATGATCTCGTTGGAGAGATTCTTAAAAATCCTTTGACTACATTCCATGTCCATGAAATATTGATATTTATTGTCTTTAGGTGGTTTTATTGTTGGTACTTTGGTCTTTCTATTAGACTTATCCTTTTGTGCTTCTTCCCGAGGATTACCCTTTTATCTTAACATCTCCTTTTCAACTTTCATATCCTCTTTGAATGTATCTTCCAAGGTTCATGTTTCATCTCTTTTTACAAACATAGCCATTGAAACTGGGAGTGTTGAGGTATAAAATTATATTGATACATCGTTAGAAGGTTTTGAATCAAGTGGAATTTTATTCATTAAGATAAGAAATATTTGATTAAAATCTTTGACCTTTTATTTTGTGTCCATCTTTATCCTAGAAAGTTCTAAACTAGTTATGTTGGGGACTTATCATCTCTAAATTTCTCAATGAAAATAGTTTCAAATGTATTCCAGCTAGTGATTGAATATTTTTCCAAACAAAAATACTAATTGGATGGTTTACCTCAAATGTATATGGAAAGAGTCTACATACCACATCCTCATGTTGAATACTCATTAGTCTCACTGTTAGAACAAATTTCTTGACATGGTTTCTACAAAAAAATTCTTATTAGCGTCGAACTTGGGTAGAAATTTCTTAGGGTGCTTAGGTAAGGGATGAATAACCCCTGATACTACAACAACATCCTAGTCCAATTGAGGTTAATTATTTGGTTGATCCACATTTACTCCAACCATTATTGTAGGACTTTATAGGATTTCCTCTTTGGATTGTTCTTGAGGTGGACCTTTGGGGGTTTTAGATGGATAATGAGGTGGATTGGGTGGTTCTCCACCACCAAGAGATAAGAAATCTTCAAATTTTAGCTGTGAAGGGTCAACCAATCCTCTTAGGACATTTAAAATTTGGTAATTGGGTGAGGCGAYGATTAAGTTTCCAACATTGATTAAAGGGTTAATGTTGGTCAACATCTCTACAAAATGTTTTTGTCTCGATGGTAAATGCAAATCAAAAGGTTCTTGACCAATTATTTGACTCAGGCATCGATTTAGGGCATGTGATATTTTGAGCAATTGCAGAATGTCRAACACTCTTATGGGTTGGGAAGGACTCCACCAACTGAGGAGTTGAGAAGAGGTTGGAATTGAAGTTAGTTTAGATTTGAGTACTAGATTAGGGTTCACAGATTGAAACTCRCCATGATAGGAAGGGTTTCTATGMAGAACATAATGGGTAGGTTTTTTKAATTCTTTACTGGCCATTCATTCAGATGAAGGGTCCAAATTTCCTATCAAGTAGTTAAGGGAAAGTGTMGGATGGMAGGTCYCAATTAGACCTRCTCTAATTTTGGATAGCRCTTATGAYGAGTATGTGTGTTATATTTTGATCACACCTCAGGTATGGTCTAYGTTCTCAACAATATACACAAAATCACACAATAGAACTATGAACATAAACACGCTAAGATGTCTAACAACTTGACACAGTAGAAAATACACCAACACTTGAATCATATATAATACAATGGAATTTAATGTCCCAAATAAATGTACTTGAAAAATACAAAACTCAAAACAAGTGGGCTCTCGTACTAGGGATAATGGCCCAATATTACACAGAATAATGTCAAATACAACAAGGGAAATATTATCCACATAAAACCCTTACTTACACTTTATTTTCATTGTAATTTGACCAAGGGTTTAGGCACCAATAGCCCTCCTAAACCCTTGACTTATCCTATAATCCATCACAAGGGTTGGCCCCTTGTTGGCCTTCCTTCCCCTTCTCTCCTTTGTTGCAAATACTCACAGTATACTACACAACCATATTCACTATACCCATAGACCTTATAGTCAGCACACTTCTCTGTTATTGGGATAGTTGTAACATCACTCAATGGTTGTCCCAAATGTTCCCCAAAGAACTGTTGTACTAACCCTCAATGGTTTTCCCAAAAACTATGGTTGGAGATGACTATTCCATCCCTCAAGGGATGCCCCATAGACTTGTAACAACCTTCTTATATCGAGATGAGCACCCTAGATCCATGGAACTTCCCTCTTCTTGCAGGTCAAGCCTCCTCACACCTGTGCTAGCCCTTCACATGCAGGTTGAGCCTCTAAGTCAGTCCCAAAACACTGTGGATTCCCTTCTCCTCTATTTTTATCCTACAAGAACCACAATGGATTCCTTTATTAACAAAATCTACCCTTAAAATATGCCTCGGCTCTCTTTGGACAGCAGAAAAACCCAACAACTACCCTAAAAACCTTCCCAAAACACTTATAAACAATAAAATTGAGGCCTTCTTGAGCCTCTTCTCTTCAACAAGTCGTTGGATTGAGACCAACTCAGCATTCTCCATTGCTAGCTAAGGTTTTCACAACCTATCACCAAGAATAAATCTCACATTACCTTATGTTTCAAATTCTCACATAATATCTATTTATATAACTCAAAAGGGTATGGAAGAAGCCCCTATGTTAACTCAACATTAAATTAGGTTTTTTTAATCATCAAAAAACCAACAAAGCCCATAAAAAATCCCATAAATCCCATCAACAATCCCGCAAATCTCATCAACAAGCCCACAAAGCCCCACACTTCACACAAAGGATTTTTACAAGGAAAAATTGCAATGTAAGTGTCTAGAATGGCTCCCACATGCCCAACACCTAGAATCATGTGGGAATACCTTCCCGATGCCACAAAACATCAACAATGTGGGCTAGTTTCCACTAAGGGTTAATAGAAATGGAAGAACAATTGAATTGTCCGCCACAATTTATGTTTAAAAACTAATTAAATTCTCTAAAATAGAAATAAAATTCACTATTATAATCTATTTATATTCTATCCTAACCTATTATGATCAGGAGTGAAACTAGTTAAATGAATATAGTTCAAGATAACATTATTGACACTAGAAATAGTTCACATCAATCAACAATATATTAAACCAATGAAATTGCAAATATGATCACAAATAGTTGAAGATAAGACCTGTAATATCATCATTGTACCCACTAGAAATCATAACAACATAATCATTTCAAACACTGAACGTAGGAGTATATCATATGAAAATAATTCAAAAATATTAAATAACAAACACATGTAGAGTAATCCCACATGCATTTGACAATAGTCATCATCTCCAATTTCCTTCTTCTCTTTAAATATTTATAAATAATAGTATCATCCTCCTATACAATGGGAAAAATTATTTCTTCTTTGGTAGATATATCTTTTATAAAACAAGAGAGACTCTTTACATTTTGTAACTATCATCATCTTAGATGACAGTTACAACTTATCATTTCATATTCCCCTATTAGGAGTACAATCCAAATTTTAGAGGGAGAAATATGTATTACATAATACAAGAATTATGAGGTCCTAATGGATTCTATGCTATCTATGTAAGCCTACCATAATTCAAAGTTATTCAAGACTACATATATTTTGTTGAGCTACATCTTCTCTACCTATAGCTCACCATCACAGATCTTGGAAATTATTTCTAGTTTTATGTCCTATTGAATCCTTTTGAGGTAATATTTTGTCACTGTAATTAATCTTGTTGGTTTCATCAAAAATTCACTTAGGATTTCTTTGTTCACCTCTTTAATTTGATCAATAGATTTCTTGTTGAGGTATCTTTGTGTCTCTACCTCTACAATACTCAAATCACTTTGGGTTTCTTCATCTAATCCTTGCATGACCTGCATTCCAATTCCTTCCAACAAATCATCTAAACAATTCCATGGCTTCTTGCAAGATTTGGAAGATAACTTTTGGGTTTCTTCAATATCATCAAAAGTGGCTTTCCAAGAGTCAAAAAAGACTTGATGTTTCAACTTTTGTTTTGCATTGTTTTTATTAAATGTACCTGGTGGCTCAAGATATACACTTTTCCAATCTATAATTTTATTAAATGAATCTTGAGAAATATTGTATTAGTATTTCATTTCATATATATTTGGTCTTTCAATTTGATTCGATCATCCTTGTATCTCTAAATTATATTTAATGTACAAAATAATTCTCTTTTCACTTGATTTATCTCTTCATTCACAATGCTAGCTTCTTATTTCACAATTCTTATGATAAGTGTCTCTTTGTTGCTTTCCTTTATGATATTTTCTAATTTTTGTTTTTCTTGTTCAAGTTTTGTTTTTCTTGTTCAAGTTCTAGAATCTTGTGTCCCTGTTGTTCTGAAAATCTAGTGAGTTCATGGTTTTGTCTCCATGTTGTATATTGCTTGTGCTTGGGATACTTTCAACTATCTTGTTTCTTTTGAGTGTTATAATTTCATGGATTACATATCCTCTTTATGTAGTTGTTCAGTTGTGATAGACTATCTCCTAAATTCATCTTCCAAACTGTCTCTCTGACCTTTCAATTGTTCTTCCAATTCAACCACTCTTGATTTTCATAGGTATAATGTGGAACTCAACTTACATACTGATACATAGTTACCCCCTACAAAATAACTTAGTGATAAATCGTTCTCCATGGTGTTGACTTGGGGATATGGACCTAATTTCCATACAATATCCATGTTGAAAAATCCCTTGTTTATCGATGTTTCACCTATTGAATTGAATTTCTATAATAATATTCTATTCACCTAATACCCCTTCATTGACTTGCTATAATAATATTCTCCAATAGCTACCAACACATCATCCAACTCTAATAATTGGGACGAGTAGGAAAAGTTCCATTGAATTGATTTTAGAGGAGTAGAAGCATGGATGAGTATGTTTACTATGGTAGCACTCAGTCTTGATCCATTGTTCCTTGCCTCATCCATCTTCCTTTTCTTGTGCCTTTCGACCTCTTCAAGTTCTTCTTCATTTTTATTTCTTTCTTCTTCATCTTTTCTTTTTAATTCTTCTTCTACAATTATTTTCGTTTCTTCATCTTCTTCCTTTTCTTTTGTTTGGCCTCTATAACTCTTTTTTTCTTTTATTCCATCTCTGTTTTCTTTTTATTCTCAACTTATGCTACTATTATGGTCGCTTCTTCTTGTTTCTTACTCATTTCTTACTCTAATTCTTATTTTCTTTATTCATCTTCATGCTTTTTCTTTAATCTCAACTTCCTTCTTGTTTTCCTTGGTAGTCTTTTCAGTTGCTTCTTCCATTTCCCTCTTTTCTTCCAGTTTTTTATTTCTTCTTATTTTCCTCCATTTTCTTTTTTGTTTCCTCCTATTCCTTCTTATTATTCATTTCCTTTTCTACTTTCTTTTGTTCATCTTTCTATTTCTGATGCTATTTTTGTTTGAATTTTTCTTCAACCTCCAAGGCCTTGTTATACCTCTCATCTGCCTTTATTTCTTCTTCAATCTCCTTTTCCTCTTGTTTTTTTTTTATCTGTAGACAAAAGTAATATAAACTACTCTTCGACTATTTTCCTTTTTTCTTCCTCTTCCCTATGTAACTTTTCTTTCACTAGTTCATTTGGAAATATTTTTAATACTTCTCCAAAGGAAAAGGTTCCTTTGAAAACTTCTTCTGCAAAATTCACATCATATGCCATAGGGTGTACCAACCCCATTGATTTGGCATGTTCTTTGATAATCCCTTTCAAATCATGTACCTTGGGTTCCCCTATGCACAAACAAATTTATTGCAAGGCTTCAACTTCCTTCTAGGCACGAGGAACATATATCAATGTGAATCTCCCTACATTGATTGGGAACCTAGGCTATAGTTTTTCGTTGCTTGCTGACAAAAAACATGTTACTACTACCTTTAAAATTTGATATTCATTTTCTCTAGATAACATTTTTCCAGAGACGTGTTTTGGAAGGATATGTGGGGCTTGCACACATCCATAAATCCTAACATATGTGTAATATTTCCCCATGTACCAATCCCCAATATCTTTCTAGGATGCTATGGCTCCTTGAGATATTTTATGGGGTGGGTGGCTTAATATGATGATAAATAGTGTAAATAGGAAATACTCATAGATATTATATAATTATTTCTTATAGTCAATATCCCATAACTTTGAGCAATATACACGTACATGTAGAAAACTAGGATTCCACTTCCATCCCAAAGTAGGGAAATCTATTGAGGAACCAATAACATCAATTAAGTAGAAAGACATGTAAAAACCTGACTTCTTCAAACTTGGAGCTTCTCAAGCATTCTTGAAGATGTTGAATGTGAGGATTTGGGTTCAGTTGAAAATGTTTCCTACCTCAGCCACACAATAAGCCATCAATGTCCATTCCATCTGAAAATGTGTTGGTATCTTCACCATACAACCACCATATCATGGATACCAATAATCGATACGGTCTCTTTAGATATTGTACTTGGAATAATCAGTCATTATAAGGTTTACTTTGGGAGGAGTCCTTCTGATATTCTTATCAGAAGCATGCTAATGAGAAGGGGCTCTCATGAGGTGATAAGTTGATTGTATTCTCCAACGAAGATTCCTCAAGGAATGTTCATGATCATGTATCGAGAAATGTGTGTCGACACATGCTTGGTAAAGGGGAAGATCTTAGAATTTGTATTTGAATTAATAAAGTTTCTTATAAACACTTTTTGAATCAAAAGCTTTAAAGGTTAAGTTCGTGGGGAAATAAATCGAGCCTTATTACCCATTGATTAATATTTTAAAGTAAATCTTGTCAGGATGAGTCTTTGGAAGGGAGCTATCAGAAGATATCAAATAACATCTTAAATAAAAAACTTGAGGAAAAGTTTGTGAATGACTACAATTTTTTACCTTAGGAAAAGTGATAACTAAATATGATAACAATAATGGATGTAATTAATCAAAGGTATTAGAGGTAAAATATTATTTAATTAATGAAACATACATGTTTATATTATGCTTTGGGAAACCAATTAGTTGGGTTTATGGTTAATTAATATTCGCAGTAAGATAATCAAGAATCATTCTTTAGGAAGGCACAGGCTTTTGGAAGAGTCCAATAGATTATTGTCCAAAAAGATGCATTTGATAGGATATCGAGCTCGATTTTTTCTTAAGAGAAAGATTTGCAAACCGATTTATGTGATTCTGGTGGGTTGAGATTCTGACAGTGTTATTGATGTCGAACCTCGAATTTTCCAAAGGGTTATAACAAGATATATGTCTGATGGTAAGAGTCTGATGAATCAACCGAATGATATGAGCCAAAAAGTATTTTTCATATGATCAGATTTGTCCCCTAGACTGTAGGGGCTTCGAATGCATTGAAATTTGAAAGAGGAGGGTTGCTGATCAAAAACTATATGCTAAAAAATTATTAATATAAGAGGTCAATCAGATGGTATAATGATATCCTTCCTCTATGCATCCTAAAAATATTCCAAACCTAATAAACCACTTTATAACCATAGTATTTGTATAGAATTTTATATAGGGAGACCCATACATTTTTCCCAAAATTAAATAAATTGAAGGGAGTTGATGTAGCCACAACAAAATTGGAAATGAACATCTCGCATAATATTCTCAATCACTATAGGTTCTCCCATATCATTTTCATGGAGAAACTTATTTACATATCAATCCACCAAATCTTGGTGGGATTCCAGGAAATCCATCCCCACTATTGGATAATAGGATCCTAATGATGTGTTATACCATTTTAGTTTTGTGAAACAACACCCAATTTTGACAATACAGTACCTAGCCAAGGGAGCTATTAATTGTTTTGCCTCAAAATATATTTCTACTAGATCAAATTCATTTTGATCTATGGATACCAACCCACCTATAATTAATGTGGAAGGGTAAATAAAACTATTAGTAGCATCACGAACGATAAAAATAGACACAAGAGTATTTTTAATCATACCAGTAGACTCTACAACCATGGACTATTGGTATGTCTAGTGGTTAATTAGCATAGCATGAATCCAATGTTGAACCTAGGGATGATCCCATTTGGTTTTTCCTTCATTATAGAAACATCATGCTTTATGTTAAGCCCTAATATTGGCTCATTACCACTTAATTGGGGCATATTAGATTAGTAATGTTATTTTATTTATGTCGGCTTTAGGCCATTAGTTGTGATTTAGATTAGTAATGTTATTTTATTTATGTCGGCTTTAGGCC
>ML816982.1:200808-220553 GCA_009831015.1 Picea engelmannii
GATATTTTAAGTCCCAAAATTAAATATCCTAATTTTGTCATCTGTCCAAAAAGAAAAAGTGTCATTGTCAAGTATCCATTAAGACAAATCAAAAAAATTCAAGGAGAATTCTTCCCTTTCTCTAATGAAGTCTTCATATTGAGACTTCTTCTCTTCCAGTTGTTCTACTTCTGGATGCATATCACTTATATTTCTCTTACCACTGCTTGTTGATTTCATCTTAGAGTGAGCTAAGGAAGAAGACTTAACTATGTTGGGAGAGGTGATTGGTTTCTTTCTTTTGTCTGTGTGAGAGTTATGGAGGGAAGTTTTGTGATATTTAGGTGGAGGAGGAGGAGGAGGAATATACTCATTTTTAATGACAGGTAATGTTGTATGAGATGGAGGAGGAGGAGGATCAATGGGCCATTGATTTATACAAAGGATGGATTGACGAGAGTACCACCCCATCCATCATTAAGTGGTTGAACAAGAGACTCAGGGACATTAACAATGTCAGGATGAGGTTGCAAGATAATATTTGGAGGAACTTGAGGATAAGGTAAAGCATGATGTTCACCAAGATTCAAATGTCATGTTTGTATCAACTATTGAAATTCATTAGAATAAGCATCAAAATATATAGATAACCTCAACTTCTTATTCCCCCCACGTTGCCAGAATGTATTAGGTAATCTCCCTCTTCTTCCTATGTTTCCCCCTCTACCGTTGCCACAACTAAAAAATCTCATTTATATACCATCATATTGAATTTAATTCATATATAAGACATATTAAATTAAACATCTAAAACAATTTGTCATTATGATTAAATTGAATCTAAGACTAACAAAACCATGCAACACAAAATGGAAATGAAGGGAAAAAGTGAAAACATGGACAATAATGCAAACTCAACCAAAATACATTGCTCTTTAAAATTTGGAATCCTAACTGTAAATCCTCATACATACATGTTGTTTTCTCTTTAAAATGTGAATTGTGGAAGTGTATAAAAGGGGAATTTGTATGATAAGGATATATGAAAAAGGTGTTTAATTTGTGAAAAGTGATAATATGGCGGGGATGTAAAAACTATTCAATATCTTAATCCTTTAAACCATGATTGTACTCTTTCAGTATAAACAATTAGGCCACATTTTATTTGAATTACATGCATATGTTGTAACTCATAATTTATGTCCCCTTTTTATAAAGTTCACAACACATTGCAACTATATATCCTTCAAATTTCACCTTTTCTTTAATTATATAGATAAGGAAATAATGAGAAATGGAATTTTTAATGAGTGAGAATATGGAAATCAATTTATGAAAAGTGTTAGTTATGAGTGGGGAATGAAATCTATATAACTATCCTTTAAAACATACAACATCCATTAATTATGTTTTGCATAACATCCAAAATATCCATCATTTCTAGTAACATATCAATCATTTTATACTAACTAAGAGAAGATATATTACGTTTCCAATATGAAATATTCTTGTTTTTATAGCTATGAATAGAAAGTAAATGGATAAGTCAAATTAATCTCAAGTATGCCATGATCTACAATTATCATCGTATATCTTGAATCCATTTTTTAAATAAAATTAATATCATTGAAAATTTCTCAATATAAACAAATTTATGCAAGATATGAGCCTCAACATAGTTATAGCATGTGCATCCAAAAACAAAATTGCATTATTCCAATTTATTCAAACTCTGTGTTGGAACCCAAAGTTTTTAGTTCATTTCGCATGCATGCACAAACAAAGTTGTGCACGCTCATTCCAATTTTTGTGCATTCCCATTCTAGTTTTGCATGCACTAAAGATAAATGCATAGAGAAGGGAAGGAAGTTTGCAATGGACCCAGTTTTGAGAATGCAGGCCAAGTCTAGGGCCTATCAAAGGCACGTCAGACCCAGTTTTGATGCACATCGGAAATCAAGAAGATGCATGCCATAATCAAGAAAGGAATCATTGGGAAATCCTGTCAAATGACTACTTCAAGCAACACAAAGGATCCTAGAGCTGACAAAAGATGATTTGTTGAGGTAGTTAAGATTGCCTTGATTCCATAAGGCTACATGGACTGCAAACAGGTTCCAGAAGCGTACAAGGCATTTTTACTAGTAGAACGAGTGGAGCAAATAAGAAAGAGACAAAGATCATGAGAAGAGAAAGATATAAAAGTGTGACATCCCCACAACTTAACTGAGGAACATTACTTGTGGAAAATACACACAAATTCAAAATTTATCTACTAATTACCAGCTACGAATTATACACAAATTTAACCATTACAAATACCAATTATTTAAATGTAGCTACATCATGCTAGCTAACATAAATTTTGCCTCCTCACTGAGACAACCATGTGCGCAACATATTTTGTACTACGCACAACAACTATTCACAGTGCAATCATAACAACCTTTGTACTGCATGTGGAAACTATTCACAACACCGCGATGATTCAATATGAAACATACCCAACCTCCAAGTTAAGTCATGTCATTAAAAACATGACTATTCTTGTTGAATACAAATTTAATAATGCCCAATACACATATAAAATGAACCCATGGGAAGCAGACCCATATAATTACAGTAAAAAAATATGTTGATTTACCGATGCATCTAACAACACATATAAAAATGTGAATCCATCAAGTAATCACACAATGAGCACACATCATTCAAATATTCATATAAGCAATGTAATAATCATAGTAAAAAAACATAACATGACTTATTTGTTTATAAAATATAACCAACTGGTTGTGTACAAAGGATGAGCCTCCCAGCCATAGGCATTGTTGTTCATTTTCTCTCAACAACAGACCACCCCTGAGCTGAGGCTATGAGTCCAAAAGGATATCTAACTCTCTGGTTTTCCACTCTCCACACTTAACAACCCAAGACCCAATTTCTACTCCTACAACGGTTCTAATCCACCAAATCTCTCTTCCCCACAACCTACACAACCCAAGGAATGTATCCCCTTCATTGCTCATTGTCCCTTGGGTTGTACCATTCAATTATCAAGGCTTCTAGTGCACTCGATTCACTAGGAATCACTTAGCTGGGGACTCTAAGAACTCTTAGCTACATCAACAATGCTCACAACAACCTTCACAAGGATCTTGAGCCATTTCCTCAATAGGAAAATGCACTACAAGATTACAACCTACTTTCCATGCACACATACCTCTTTCTTAGTATAAAACATATCCAACCATGGTTTCCTTCAAGAAAAACAAGGATGATGATCTTCCCAGCACTCCTCTCTTCTCAAGATGCCCAAATATGCATGTAATAAAAATTATGCACTTAATGCATATGAATTTCGTTTTCTTTCCCTTTCTTACTTGACTCCCACTCTTCCCAAATATGATTGTACTTCATCCCCATACTCCAAATAACTATGGTATGTGACTCCTCACACCCACTCTCTTACATTTGTTTAATGATTGGATTTGGGAACACTCAAAAACAAAATAGAAGTGTAAATGTGTTGAACCTGCACATAATAGATCTAGCTAGCAAATGACATACACAATTTTCAGAGAAAATATGAGAAAAGAGAAGCAAGAGAGAATGAATGGAAGAATTTTCATTAACCAAATGAATGAATGATAATTTACACATGATATAATATGTATAACTCAAATAATATGCATTGGAAGAGAATCCAATGCGCCATAGTGGTGGTCTAGAGGGATCTAGACACACACCAACAATTACAAGAGTAAACTACCACCTAGTCTAGTCTTTCAGGAAGTTACGGGAGTGAACTGCCACCTAGTCTGAGTTAACTAGTCTCCCAGTCTTCAGTTAACTGACTGAAATAGATTGAAGTGAGGAGGATATTAGGGAATCATGAGTAATGTGCTAGTTTGGTGATGATCCCAAGCACAATGCGTATTATCTAGTGATAATCCCAAGGACAATGTGTATTAGTTGGTGATGATCCCAATGTTGCATGGTGTTAATCCCAATGTGGAATCTAGATTCCACTCAATTAATCAAACTGAAGTGTGAACTGAAGACAATATTCTCCTATAGTAATATTCTCCCTAAACTATAGGAGACTGAATAATGACTAATAAACATAGGGAAAACCTTAGGAAAAGGAAATCCTAGGTGTGTGTGAAGTATCTCCAACACCCCCCATGAACATCACTATGGTGAAAATAAAGAATGTTTCTCAGCAATGAGGCCATGTTAGGTACCCAAGTACAAAGATACACTGGAATAAACTAGGAAAGAGGGAAAAAATCATGGGAAACCCCCCCCTCAAATTACAATGTATGTAAAAATAAGAATTGACAGTTGCTAGGAAACTGTGTCCTTCACTCCAAGACGAGTGTGCAAAGAATGGAACTTATGCTTAGTGAATGTCTTGGTGAAGATGTTTGCAATCTCTTCTACTAAAGGATATAACTACAAGTTGATGATCCCCTCATGTACTAAGCCCCAGATGTAGTGCATGTGGATCTCAATGTGCTTCATCTGATGCCTTTGAACTAGATATCTGTAGAACTTCAGAGTGCTCTGGTTTTCACACCAAATGATGATCGAATGATGAAACTGAATACCCAAATCAGTGAGAAAATGTTGTAGCCACATAGCCTGAATGGTTATGTTAACTACCCCTCTATACTCTACCTTGGCTAAATATAGAGATATAACAACCTTCTTCTTACTTGACCAACAAATAGGCCTGGAACCAAGATTGAGTGAGTAACCATATGTGGACTTGTGATCAATGTTATCGCCAAACCAATCATAATCAGTGAACCTGATGAGGTGACATGTAGATTATGATTCATAGTGAATCCCAAAGGTGATGGTTCCCTATATGTATTGAAGGATACACTTTGCAACCTTCCAATGTAGCTCATGCGGCTCCTGCATGAACCTGGAGACTTCTCCAACTGCATAGGAGAGGTGTGGTCTAGAGTGTGTGAGATACAACAAGATCCCCACTAGTTTTTTGTACAATGTTTTGTCCACCAGTGGAGTGTCCTGTCCATCCTCAAGTATGACTCCTGATAGGAAAGGAGTCGGGGAAGACTTGCAGTCTGTCATGTGAAATATCTCAAGGATATCTCGTGCATACTTGGCCTGAGACAGTTTGATTACTGATGCATCCTGATTGATCTCGAGTCCAAGGAAGAAATGTATCAAACCCATGTCTATCATCAAGAACCTGTCATGTATAATCCTCTTGATTGCATCAATCCCTGAATTTGAGCAAACGTTGATTCTTGGCATACCATGCCCTTGGATCATGCTTGAGGCCATAAAGAGACTTATTTAATCGATAGACCAAAGATGAATCCTGCATAAATCCCTGGGGCTTCTCCATATAGATATCCTCAGAGAGATCGTCATGAAGAAATGTATTCTCCACATCCATCTGATGGAATTCCCATCCAATAACTACTACAATGGAAAGTGCCAAATGTATCAAATCCATCTTCACTACTGGAGTGAAGGTCTCATCATAGTCAATGCCATGCACCTGTTGAAATCCTTTGGTAACTATCCTAGATTTGTATATGCTAATTAGTCCATCCGTTGCACTCTTGGTCCTATAGACCCATCTGCACATAACAATTTTCCTTCCTGAAGGAAGGGGAACTAAATCCCAAGTCTGGTTCTCAAGGAGGGAGTTGTACTCCTCTTGCATGGAAGATTCCCAAAAGGGATTTCCAGTAGCCTCATCATAGGACTATGGATATGAAGACTGAACCAAGAAAATATTCCTAGGTGGCATCAGTTCAGTGTCAGTGAGTGCAAGAGGAGGCTCCTAGAAATCATATCAAGTCATCCCAGTATCAGTTGGATTTGCAACAAGATCTCCTGCATCCTGAAGAGTATTCCTGGCCCACTTGGGCCTATGCTCTGGCTCTACATGTACATATGCATGCACTAACTTTGAATTTGACTGTACTGACTTTTTATCTAGATCATATGAATCCTATGAATCAAAACTCTCATCTAAATAATATTCGACATGTGCATGTTCATCATCTCTGACAGGTGGAAGAACAAAAGTGTATGCATGCGGCTGTTGAGGTACATGCGAGACAATTTCCTCGAATTGGACACTTCACTCAACGATGATTCAGTCTGAGGAAATATCAATGATTCTATATCCCTTCACATCATCGGGGTATCCAACAATGATACACTCTATGCTTTGTGGATCAAGTGCCTTCCTCTTCTTAGAGGGAATCCTGGCCCATGCACGTGAAACAAGATAATGGAAGTGGTCACTTCCAGTTTGAGGCCGCTCCAAGCTTCGTAGGAGGTCTTATCCTTGATATATATATGGGGAGATTTGTTTTGGATGTAGGTTGCACAATTAAGTGCTTCAACCCATAATCTATGTGGAAGTGATTTTGCATGTAGCATGCAATATGTCATCTCTTTTAGAGATCTATTTTTCCGCTCAACAACTATTTTTTGCTGCGGAGTATAGGGAACTGCGTGATGTAAATGAATCTCGGCCTCATAAAAAATATTATGTATATCATGGTTGACATACTCTCCCCTGTTATTTGTTCATAGGACTTTGATTTTCTTTTGTGACTGTGTCTCAACAAGGGATTTGAAATCTTTGGGGTGTTGAAAGACCTATGATTTTTTCTTGAGAAAGAAAAACCATGTGAAGCGTGATAAATCATCAACAAAAATGAGCATGTAACTTGCTTTATTGATTGATGGATGCAGAAAAGGGCCCATGAGGTCATTGTTGATATTCAACAAGAATATCCTAGTGAAAATTATGCACCTACACTAGGATAGAGGCTCAAGATATTTTTAGGTGGAAGTATATTTTTAGATGATGATCAAATTCTATTTATAGATGATGTATATTTATAGATGATGTCAATTTATAGATGGTGAGAAAATTCTATTTATAGATGTATGTCGACTATTATTAACCCTTAATAATAGTTGGACAATAAATATTAGTCTATTCTCAATAAGCACTTGTAAATAATTAACTGAAGTGGCAAATCAATTAGCTATAGGAAATTCGAGTTCAAAGGTTGACTAGTGGGACATGCAAGTTGAATTAGTTGTAACTGAGTGATTTGAAGTTGTAACTGAGTTGGATGTGTAGTTATTTGAGTTTTGAAATAGTTTAACTCAGTTAAGTGAGTTAAGCTCAGTTGTACTAGTTGTAACTGAACTTACACTAGTGAGAGTTCAATGAATTAATTATTAATTAATTCACAATCAGTGATCTCACATGCAACTGAATATTTACCACTGTTAACTACATGCATGTTCAGATCCAGTGGAGACCCAGTTGAGATAACAGGTGAAAGGGATAGTTTGGCTATCAATTGTGATTTGAGTGAAGTGCACTCATGCAATCACACACACAGTGGATGTGCCCATGAGCAATGCACAGCCTAGGTAAGAGGCATTTAAATCATTTTGTAGGTTTTCCATTGCAGGGATTGCGTAGAGGAGGCCGACTTTCTGGAGGTAGAGAATTGACACATGTATTTGTTGATTTTTGTATGACAGTGTGAGACGATTGTATTGTATTGAGAGATCTTGGATTAGAGTTTTGTATGATATTGTTTCATGATCCATTATATACATAATATATGAAAGTGGGGTTTTTATCTTTATTCGTTCCCAGTAAAACATCTATGTTATGTGTGATTGATCTTTCTTCTTGATATTGCAATTGGCGATCGTGTTTTAAATTCCACAAGATTTATAGTAGAAGCGATTATGTATTTAACAGTGGCATATAATTGTTAGATCAGGAGAATCTAGGAAATATATAATTTGTATTGAAATTTCTACATGGTATTAGAGCATAGAAAATTGCAGAAGTTGAGTTTGTGACTGGATAGAATTCAAATTTGCAGAAAGAATTTCTTGGTGCTACAACTGATTCAAGATCGAAATGGATTTCAATGGCTTGAGGTTAGAGTATGCACTCGAGGGAATCTCTAACTACATTGCTTGGAAGGATTGGATGGAGGCAGTACTCAAAGACAATGGCTTGAAGGAATTCATTGACAAAGATGTTCCTAAGCCAGATGCTGCAAATCTTGATGCATGGCAAAAGAATGTGGCAAAGGCGAGAAGGATATTGTTGGAGGGAGTATGAGACCACATTGTCTCAAACCTCCATGGGAAATCCACACCATATGCAATGTGGAAGATTTTGATGGATCTAATCCAAAACAACAATGACCATAGGAAAATGGCGCTCAAAGATAAATTCAGGAAGATCAAGATGGAGAAGGGTGACTCCATTCCAAAATATCTCACGAAGTTTGTCCAATGTTGGGATGAGCTGGGAAGTGTGGGAATAATAGTTTTTGATGATGATTTGGTGAGCTTGGCTCTCCTAGGACTTCCAAAAATTGGCACAGTTATCAAGACTCTGTCAATGGAAGGGAAAAATTGCCAGATTGGGAACGACTATGGTCAGATTTGGTGCAGGAGGAGTTCAGGAGGAACACCAGAGATGGCTCTTCATAAAAGCATGATGATGAAGAGGATTGTGCTTTGGATGCCAAGGAAAGGAAAGGGAAGGGGAAGAAATTCCATTCAAAATCCAAGTCTAAAGGCAAGAAGTTGAATTTGTCCAAAGTGAAGTGTTTTCACTGTCACGAACATGGGCATCTCGCTACTAACTGTCCGCAGAAAAATAAGCACAAGAAGGTTGTTGGAGCTACATCTAGTGAGGCCCTTGACTTGAAATTTGAACTTGACTTCTCCTTGATCGCATGCATGGCGTCAAGTGCAATGGGATCGGTGTGGTATTTGGATAGTGGTGCTTCCTTCCACATGATGGGAGATAAGGAGATTTTCAGTGACTTGGAGGAGACAGATCTCAAAATGCATATAGATATGGGAGATGATGGATGATACAGTGCGACTAGCATTGGCACCATTACCTTTCAGAGAGAGTCAGGTAAACCATTTCAATTGAAATATGTTATGCAGGTTCCAGGTCTGAAGAAAAACCTAGTCTCAATTGCAATGTTGGAGGATAGAGGCTATGACGTTGTTTTCAGCGGTGGAAAAGATTTTTTGTGACACAATGGTTCAAGTCAAGAGGATAGGGATTCGAGTTAAGAACCTCTACAGGCTGGAGGTAGATGGTTGCACTGTCATGATGGGCGAGGCAGAAAAAGTTGTGAGCCGGGATGAGGGCGAATTATGGCACAGGCGATTGGGCCATCTTCATCATGGAGCCTTGAAAATCATGCAGCAAATATCTGCTGAACTTCCAATGGGAACACTTGCTCAATTGGATCAGTGCAAGGGTTGCACCATGGGCAAGTATGTAAAGTCCACCTTTCATGAAAAGGAGAACCGTGCTTCGGTAATCCTGGAGAGAATTCACACAGATGTGTATGGACCATTATCGGTTGCTTCAACAACAAAACATAAGTATTATGTTATTTTTATTGATGACTTTTCTTATAAATGTTGGATCTTCTTCATGCAAAATAAGGATCAAACATTCTCAAAGTTATGTGAGTTTAAATGATTGGTGGAGAAACAGTCAGGGAAGCAAGTGAAGGCTCTGAGGAGCGATAATGGTGGAGAATACATCTCTAATGAATTCAAATACTTCTGCAACAAATAAGGAATTTGAAGAGAACTCATAGCACCTCATAAACCACAGCAAAATGGGGTCACAGAGAGGAAGAACAGAACAATCATGGGTGCAACACGAGCGATTTTTCATGATCAAGGCCTACCAATGCATTTGTGGGCAGAAGCATGCAACATTGCGGTTTATGTGCAAAACCATTGTCCTCATAAAGTACTTGGCATGAGTACACCTGACGAAGCTTTCACTGGCAAGAAACCTAATGTTTCTCATTTTAATATTTTTTACTCATATGTTTATGTGCATGTGACCAAGAACGCTAGGAAGAAGCCAGAGCTGACTGCCGAAGTTGGGATATTTGTGGGGTACACAAAAACACCCCATAGTTATCATGTGTATTTTCCTAATAGTGAGATGATTGTTATGCAACGAGATATAAAATTCGATGAGGGGAAAGCCATGCAATTGTCACTTGAGAGGGAGCTAGATTTGCATGCAGAGGAGGAACTGTTGGTTCCCAAAGATGACTCTCAAGATGTGGATCAACCACATGAGGAGGTTCATGGAGTGGAGGAAGCCACTCATGCAGAGCCATCCATCAGAAATGGAAAAAAGTGCACCACAAAAGCTGATAGATTAAGACTAGATGATGCACAGAATGTAGGAGCCCCTACTTCACAGTGCAGACAGAGACGGTCTCCTGATCAATTTACTGGATACATGGCTCTCATGAGAAAATGTATTATGAATGAACCATATTCCTTTCAGGAATCAGTGCAGGATCCCACTTGGGTTGATGCAATGGTGGAGGATTATGACTCCATTGTCAAAAACAGTGCATGGGAAATTGTCCCAAGACAAGTTGACAAATCAGTGGTAGGTTCGAGATGGATCTACAAGGGTAAGATTTTAATCATTGTTCTTTATGTTGATGATTTAATACTGACTGGTGATGAGCATTTGATACACTCATGCAAGGAGGAAATTGAAAAGGAGTTTGAGATGAAGGATATGGGCCTCCTTCATTATTTCCTTGGATTGATATGGCAGCGAGATGGTGAACATTTTGTGTCTCAAGGAAAGTATGCAAGGGAGATACTGGGTAAGTTTCACATGGAGGGATACAAACCCATGGATACTCCTCTTCCAGGAAACTGGAAGAAAGAGGATGCTACTTCTAGAGAGGTATTGAATGCTACTGTCTATCGACAATTAGTGGGTTCGCTAATCTATCTAGTGAAAATGAGACAGAACATTTTCTATGCGGTTAACTAGCTAAGTCAAGCGATGGTTAATCCTACCAAGATATTTTGGAAGGTGGGTAAGCATGTCCTGAGATACCTAAGGGACACATCTGAGTATGGCTTATGGTACAAACATACGGATGAGGTAAAGTTGCATGGCTTCATAGATGCAGATTGGACGGGCAGCCCAACAGATAGAAAGAGCACATCAGGGGGGATATTTAGTATCGGATCTATAGTTGTTTCTTGGTACAGTAGGAAACAAAGATCCATGGCACTCAGTTAAGTGGAAGTGGAATACATGGCAGTGATTCAAGCTGCATGTGAGGCTATCTGGATGAGAAATATTTTGGTTGGCATGTTTGGTTCTCATTTAGATCCGACAGTGATTCATTGTGATAATGAGAGTTGCATTAAACTCTCGATTAATCCTATGTTTCATGATAGAAATAAGAATATAGATATCCGGTATCATCATATCAGAGATTGTGTGTAGCGGAAGATCATGTTGCTTCAGTACATTCCTATGGAAGATCATGATGCAGACATTCTAACGAAGGCGCTCACCAAGAGAAAATTCGAATACCATAGAGACAAAATCGGGGTGAAGGATAATCCCTTTCTTATTGAGAGGGAGTGTTGAGATTCAACAAGAAGATCCTAGTGAAAATTATGCACCTACACTAGGATGGAGCCTCATGTTATTTTTAGGTGGAAGTCTATTTTTAGATGATGAGAAAATTATATTTATAGATGATGTCTATTTATAGATGGTGAGAAAACTCTATTTATAGATGTATGTCAACTATTATTATCCCTTAATAATAGTTGGACAATAAATATTAGTCTATTCTCAATGAGCACTTGGAAATAGTTAACTAAAGTGGCAAATCAATTAGCTATAGGGAATTTGAGTTCAAAGGTTGACTGGTGGGACATTCAAGTTGAATTAGTTGTAACTAAGTGATTCAAAGTTGTAACAGAGTTGGATGTGTAGTTATGTGAGTTGTGAATTAGTTTAACATGGTTAAGTGAATTAAGCTCAGTTGTATTAGTTGTAACTGAACTTACACTAGTGAGAATTCAGTGAATTAATTATTAATCAATTCAGAATCATTGATCTCACATGCAACTGAATATTTACCACTGTTAACTACATGCATGTCAGATCCAGTGGAGACCCAGTTGAGATAACAGGTGAAATGGATAGTTTGGCTATCAGTTGTGATTTGAGTGAAGTGCACTCATGCAATAACACACACGGTGGATGTGCCCATGAGAAATGTGTAGCCTAGGAAAGAGGCATTCGAATCATTTTGCAGGTTTTCCATTGCAGTGATTGTGCAGAGGAGGAAGGATGTCTAGAGGCAGAGAATTGGCACATGTATTTGCTGATTTTTGTATGACAGTGTGAGACAATTGTATTGTACTGAGATCTCTTGGATTAGAGTTTTGTATGAGATTGTTTGATTATCCCTGATATACATCATATATGATAGTGGGGTTTTTAGCCTTATGCTTTCCCAGTAAAACATTTGTGTTATGTGTGATTGATCTTTGTTCTTGATATTGCAATTGGCGAATGTGTTTTAAATTTCGCAAGATTTATAGTAGAAACGATTATGTATTTAACAATGGCATATAATTGTTATATCGGGAGAATCCAGGAAATACATAATTTGTATTGAAATTTCTACAGTCACTATGGATCAGATCTAAAGGAAAGGAATCCTTCTGAGCTTTCCTTTGTCGAATTTCTCTTGAGGGTGTTTTCCAAGAACACATCCCTCACAAATTCCTTTGGAGAAGTGGATTTCAGGTAGACCATCAACCATTCCCTTATTTATAATTTGTTTCATATATATGAAATTTAAATGCTCAATCCTTTCATGCCATATCCTACTTCTTTCATCAGCATGGGTAAGCAATAATGTAGAATCTGGTTCAATAAATTTAGAAAATTTGTAGAGTCTAGATTGATGATTTACCTCACCGGTAGCAATGCTGGAATTGGTTTGCATGTCATAGATATCCACTACATTAGGTGTGAATATGACTCTCTTTCTGGTGTTGGAGTTTATCATATGATTCATGGAAATAAAATTGATGGAAGGTTTGGGAATGTGTACCACATTCTCAAAGCTTCTATTTGTGAGTTCAATTCTTCCTTTGTCGGTGACCTCGAACAGAGAGTTGTCCCCCATCAGAATAGGAGGAACTTTGCATGCTTCCAATGAAGAGTGGACTTATTTTGTGGTATCCATGTGGTATGATGCACCTGAGTCTACGATCCAAGCATCGGGAGAGGATTTGATGGCAATCAAAACATGGCTAGAATCGCCTTTCTTGGGATTTTGATCTTTTGGCTTCTTCTTCTTGGCACCCTCGGGGATGTGATATCTAAGGTTGTTTTGCTAAAGTATTTGGGACATTATATCTATCTTTTTTTTCATACATGTAGATTCTGGATGGAATCCTTTATGGCAGTAAGTGCATTTTTCTCCTTTTCTTCCCTTTCCACCTTTGGATCCGAAGGCATCATTGAAGGGTTTTGACTACCATTCCTTCTTTGGATTTGGATGTGCTTTAATTTTGTCTTTTTCTTTAGATTTCTGATATTGATGACTGCTACCATATTTCATATTAAGTGCATGAACCTTTGGGCCTTTGATTTTTCCCATATTGATGAGCTTGTTCTACTCTTGTGTCCTTGACTTGATAAAGGCCTCAAGAGAGGGAATCGTCCAGGTGGCTCCAGAGACGAGACTAAATGAATTAAATGTATAAACAAAAACTGAGTATTCTGGACCAGGTTTGGAGATAATGGTAAGAACCATTTTTTTATCCTCCTTATATTTATCAACCTCGCAAGCCTTGAGTTGCGACAACAAATCCTTATATTTGGTAAAGAAATCTTAGAGATTGTCGAAGGTTTTTGGATCCAAAGTGAGAAATTATGCCTTGATCATGTGTCCCCTCATCTCATATTGTTTTCCAAAAATACCTTCCATGGTGTTCCAGGATTCATTGGGAATTTTACAGGAGGATATGTGAAAGAGGAGTTCAGGAGAAATGAGACTGCAAATAGTTCCAAACACTTCATCCATTCGATTTAGATACTTTATATTTTTCTATGGCTGATGTTCTTTCAGTTTTTGTGTTCATGGTTAAACTGTATAATCCTCTACCTTGAATATGCATTATCATCTTCACCTTCCATGCAAACAAATTGTATGGTGTAAGAATGAATTCTTTTGGAAATTCCATTTTTTCGTTGACTTCAATCTTCGGTACTTACAAAAAAAAAATGGTGTTCCTTTTCCCTAGTAGTCTGTTGGCTCTGGTACCATGTAAATGTGTTGAACCTGCACAGAATAGATCTAGCTATAAAATGACATACGCAATTTGTAGAGAAAATATGAGAAAAGAGAAGTAAGAGAGAAAGAATGGAAGAATTAGCATTAAACAAATGAATGAATGATAATTTACACATGATATACTTTGTATAACTCAACTAATGTGCATTGGAGGAGAAGCCAATGCGCCATAGTGGTGTTCTAGAGTGATATGGACACACACCAGCAGTTAAGAGATTAAATTTCCATCTAGTATAGTCTCTCAAGAAATTATGGGAGTGAACTGCCACCTAGTCTGAGTTAACTAGTTTCTCAGTCTTCAATTAACTAATTAAAACATAGTGAAGTGAGGAGGAGATCATGGAATCATGAGTAATGCACTAGTCTGGTGATGATCCCAATGTTGCATGGTGATAATCCCAATGTGGCATCTAGACTCCACTCAATTGATCAAATTGAAGTGTGAACTAAAGAGAATATTCTCCTAGAGGAATATTCTCCCTAAACTATAGGAGACTGAATAATGACTAATAAACATAGGGAAAACCTTAGGAAAAATAAATCCTAGGTGTGTGTGAAGTATCTTCAACAAGAAGGTTATACACAATGATAATAATTCAGGAAAGTGGGTTGGATTAATACCCATGAATATTCTCACTTGGACCCCTCTCTCTTATGGACTAATAGTCCCCCATCATTTTCATTCCTCTTGTATTGCAACCAATTATTATTACTTTTATTAATCATTTCAATGTTTGTATTATGAAAATTTTTCCTCGAGCATATTAATCAATATGGGTTCTTTTCCCCAAACATATAGGCTCGTCATCCTAATGACATTTATACAATTACATTATAATTTGTGGGGATTAAAAATAGGGATGGCACATTCCCTCCTCTTTATTTTTTCATTTTCCTTAGTGCACAACACCACCTAGTATTCATACAATTACAATGCTAGGCCATTTGGCCTTTAATCAATATCACATAGACATTCTAGCCTAATTATAAATACATAGGTTATCTCACCCCAAAACCCATAATTACATAGTCTCTATGGCCCCAAAACATAGATACATAGGAACTCCATCCCTAAAACATAGATATGTAGGCACTCTAGCCTCAAAACATGGATATATAACCCACTGGTATTCTGCTACAACTATCCCAATTTCCAACATATCTCTTCCTATAAACCTGTCCAACCCAAGGAATGTACCCCCTTCACTTCTCTTATTCCATCGATATGTACCATTCCTTTATCAGGGATGACCCAAGGAATGTACACCATTCACTACTCTCAGTCCATCAGTATGCATCATTCATTTATCGGGGTCTCTTGTCACAGGTAATTAGGAATCTCACTACTGGGATCTCAATGGAAATCATTCCTAGGAAGAACTACCAGGAAATAACTAGCAACAACCTTATTATTGCAATGCAACTCACACAAGATTTCACTCTTCAAGCCTCACAACTTGGTTCTTCGATAGTGAAACTCCCACATAGGAGTTCAATATTCATGCCTAAAAACTTGGTTCTTTTGCAAGCTTAACAACTTGCTTCTTCTCTTCTCTTCTTAAGTTTTTATTTATTTCTTTACTCACCCTTTAGGCTCAGGTATCCCTTTCACTATTATAAAGTTCCTTAGGAAATCCATCATTTTCCAAGGTGTTCTTTCGCAAATGAATGCCAACTTCCTACTAGACTTACACTAGCAATCTGCAGCCTATGGAAATCATCCCATCTGCATCATATGCATACATCCAATATGAGACATCATCATACAATTTTCAAATCTGTTTTATACTGGAAAACAAAATTTCCCAAGAATGAGTTTTATGCTCATTATCTTTGGATCACGCAACAACAAGCATTGGTCTTATTTATGGGATTACATCCCTTCCATATCCAAGGCCATTTTCCCTGCATTTTCTCAAATTTCACTCAGCCAACCAAACTATTAGCTTTCATGTACATTTATAACAGTTCATGAAATGATCTCAGAATTGTTTCTAACCAACAATTCAATCATTTCCATCCATTATTCGTATTAAAACAAAATGAAACAATCATTCTTGTACATGGATTATCAGCACACCAAGCCTTTCACAATGTAATCAAATTTTACCAATAAATAAAACCAATGTGTCCACACCCATGGCCACATTTACACAATGCATTATTTTTATGACCCAATGGGAGCATATATATGGCTAAATGCATATGATATGACCCCAAGGCAGGGGAAATATGGGCCTAAATGTACATGTAATGTGTAAATATATATGTAATAGGGTCGACCTAGTGATAAAGGGGCCTCATGTGCAAGTTTGAATAGCTATATATAAGAGATCGTGTATTCATTATTGGGGGAATTGTGAAGTATGAAAGGTATTTGGTTATTTGGAGGGGGTTCCCCTATTCTTTAAGGAGTTATTGTGTAACTTATCTATATTGAAGTTGTGCTCCACCTTGACATTCTGTACATGGTGTGTACTTCTGTTATTTTATGATATTTTGAGTATTTGGATCATAACATTTGGTATAAGAGCTCAAGGTCTTGGGGTTTCGCTGCTACAGCTGAGACGCCTTGGAATTTTCACTATAAATTTTTTTCTAAGGAGTTTCAGAAGGAACCCATTGGAGTATATTTATTAGACATATCAAGGTACATGGGGTAAAAATTTCAGCTTCTAAGGCCTTGTATGTTTGGAGATATAGCTTGTGTAATATAGGGTTATGAAATCATACTGAATTTCGTCATCTCGTAATTTTCGCTGTAAAATGTTTTTTGTAACATTTCACACCCTGAAATCTAGAGGATATTCATATAAATTATTAAGTTATCTATGATAAAACTTTCAGCTACCGGGCATCCTACTTTTGTAGATATACCCTGTGCAAGATAGGGTATCTGACTAGTCATATTAACTAGTCTCAAACATGTCTTCCGGGTAAAATAGTGATATCTTCCTCGGTGAGGATCAAAATTGAGTGAAACTAGTTGCATTGAACAATGGACAGGCCATATTATTTCTGGTACAATTTTTAGAATTTATATCAATTATTTTGCATGGGGCACATTGCACAAGTGATCTCTCTTGGAAAGGCCAAAAATCATTAAGGTGTGGGAAAGTTACCATAACTTCCACTTGGCACATCCAATTTTGGTTAGACCTATGGCATTGCATATAAGAAATTTTAGAGTAATATAGGGCACAATTTCAGACTAATAGGGGCCTAAATTGCAAAGATACATCAGAAGTAAGGTTGGCTAGGAGGACATGCTCCAAATCAAGGTTTCCAAGGTATGTTGACTTAAAACTACCATAATTTTTTATTGGAATGTTTGATTGAGCTGATTCAAAATCCATTGGAAATATAAAACATAGAAGAGAATATTGGAACAAGGATTATAACTATTTGAGACATGTATCCTTAATATATGGAGGTTGGAAGTCAAGGATTGGGGTTAGACTTCAATTAAGAATCAATGACAATAACTAAATTTATAGGAGATGAAGATAAAGATGAAATCAATCCTATGGAATGGTTGAGGTTGGTAAAAGAATATAATATGAATCCTACTAAGGAAATAGATTATTTTTTTGATGAAGCTTGGAAGTGGTGGATGAGTGTTGATAAAAATAATAGATGGCACTGCACATGGGAAGAATTTGAAAAACTATTCTCAGATAAATGGATTAGGGATACAAAAATGGAGGAATTGTATAGAATTCAAGATGAATTAAAAGAAGCAAAGGAAGCGATTAAGAATAAGGGTTAGAATATATCTAAGATATGATCCCTTAATGAATCACTCATTAAGGAGGCTAAGAACTTAAAGAAAGAAAATAATAGTAAATCAAAGTGGGAAAATGATGAGTCAAGGGAAGATTTGAAAAAGAAAGATGAAGAGATATGTAGATTATGAAACCATGATAACAAAATATTGGATGAGGTCAAGAGATTGAAAGAAGAAAATAAGAATTGTCAAAATCAAGAATAAATAAGGATCTTGGATGAAGAATCTACCAAAATATTGGAAGATGAAATTTGCATGAAGGTTGAGGAATCCTTAAATATTGATAAGGTAAAGTCAGAAATACAAGCTAGAATTGAAGAAGGACATCAAAATTTGTTAGATAGGATCACATTGCAGCTTCAAAATGAGAAATAAGACAAGATTCAAGAAGGTCAACAAAATATACTTGAATACGTTGAACTCCATCTAGAGGATGTACATTCCAAATATGATGGTATTATCTTGAAGGCTATAGTAATCAAAGACCAAGCAAAGATGATCGAGGATTTCATTGTCGCTGAAAAGAAGATAGATGAAATGCATGTGCAGAGTGAAGGAAGACCATCAAATGTGAAACTATATTGAAACCCTCATTACCAAGAAGCATTTCAAGGAATACAAGAAGGATGATATCAACATTATGAAGGAAGAAAATGGAATACTTTTCAATATTCATGGAACAAGGCATCACCAAACTACTCTTCAACAAGCTATTATCAGAGACCAACAATGACTACAAATTGGAGAAGCTTCAACAAAAATACATGGAATCAAAGGAAAGAAAATTACTCAATAACTAGACTCCAAGGATTAAGACCAAAAATAATTGATTTTGTATGGATAGCTCATCAAAAATGGAATGAATAAAGAATGAACATAAGAAAATAATATTGCTTGGTTTCATCACATGTGAAGCCTTTAAATGCAAAGCTTTGAGGAAAATGATTTTTGAAGGATGGTAATATGTTATGACCCAAGGGGGCCATATATATGGCTAAATGTATATGATATGACCCCACGGGGGAGAATATATGGGCCTAAATGTACATGTAATGTGTAAATACATATGTAATAGGGTCGGCCTAGTGATAAAGGGGCCTCATGTGAAAGTGTGAATAGCTATATATAAGAGATCATGTATTCATTATTGGGGGAATTGTGAAGTATGAAAGGTATTTGGTTATTTTGAGGGGGTTCCCCTAACTTTAAGGAGTTATTGTGTAACTTATCTATATTGGATTTGTGCTCCACATACACATTTTGTACATGGTGTGTACTTCTGTTATTTTATGATATTTTGATTATTTGGATAATAGTATTTGGATCATAACAATCCTTTCATTGGCTCTACAATACCATATGTTCATGTCATGTATTCTATCATATGACTTGGAAGGTCTGGCCAATGCCTCAACACATTATCCAAATATCTTCCCCAATTACTTCCTCAATTATTTGGATACCTTCCTCTTCAACCCATACACAACACTAGGAACATGATCCCTTAGTGTTATTTTTTGTTGGAAAAGAGGTTGCAGTCCAAACATCAATTAAACATGAAAAACCATTATGAAGTTTTAGGGCACTATAGCCCTTCCATTTCCAACCACATCATGGTCTCACACATGACCATGTCTAATGGAATTCATTGATACAATAGGAGTAGTGTCTCCTGACTTAACTTGGTTATGATCTCATAACCAACATAACATCATGTTCAATTAAATTTATCA
>ML816982.1:232263-262522 GCA_009831015.1 Picea engelmannii
TTATGAAGGGGTGTCGAAATTGAATTATGGGATATTATGAGATCTATTTCTAACTTGAAAACTTTGATGATAAGTTGTTGGTACAGGGATACCGAATTGAAATAATGATTGTATGCAATTACATGATGATAATACATAGAAATGTATGAGTTTGTGCTACAAAATAATCTGCAGGTCATGGGCTATGAGATAGCTAAGGGATGATAATGATGGAAGTGAATGCCATGACCACTAGCCGAGAAACATTATGGTATGAATATTTGTATGTGAAATTATATTGGTTTGGATGCATTGCCATGATATGTGGACCATTGTAGGATTTCAGGTGATGAGACTACCCAAAACCGAATAAACGATGACAAAACTCCCAACAACACGATGCCATTGTATATTCCATTGTAGGGTGTGGACCCTAGTTATTATTAGGAGGGGTGGAGGCATTTCCCACCCTGTATCCTCCAAAACCTGAAGTCATGGGAGGACGGTGTTAGCTCATGCTCCCCAAGACGTGTGATGATGACTGTCAGTTGCCTGCTGGGGAAGCTTGGTCGAGATAGTGACACTTCCTCTTACGGGTTCTATTTGGAGTTAGGTCAATATAGTTGATGCTCCAAGATAGTCCAGCAGAGGAAGGATAGGAATGGAGATGGAAGCAAGTTAGGGAGGAAGGATGAGTAGAAATAATTAAGTATGGAGATTTGTCTAATGGTGAAATTTAATGTTTTCCCTTCTAAAATAAAAATGTGTATATATGAATATTCATAATTATGTAACTAAACCACGGTTGTCTAAATAAAATTGTTGAACCAGATAATTGTAATTAAAGGATTTCTCAAACATTTGACTGGTTTATTATCTTTCATAAAAGACTAGTCTCATTGATTGGACTGGATGCATACATAAATTACTAAAGGGTGATAGTTATTGATTATTAGTACATGCATGAGACTTGTATGTACTAGCTACACATGCATTTCTTGTACATGTACACTAGTATGTATGAGTTTTCGTGATTACTTACTAATAGTGTCGGTTAATTGTTATGAATATGTGAACCATGTTTCTTTTCCTTTGTATCATGAGATACCTTAACTTCGGGACGAAGTTTCCTGAAGGGTGGGTGTATGTAACAACCCTAGTTAAATAGATGCATAGGGATGATTAATTATAATTAATTTGATAATTTGACTGTCCTAATATGTTTAGTTAAACAATAATTATTTCTTAATAATATTAATTAATTAATTAATTATTAATTACTTGTTCATTTATGTCAATGATTAATTAATTAATTAATTGACTCATTAATTAATTGAGTAATGAATTAAAGGGGTTAATAATTTTTAGTTTATTTAATTAAAGACTTACGTATGAGGGGGGGAAAGAAACATTAAATGGAGGGGATAAGATAATAAATAAGGGGATAAGGTAATAAAGGAGGAGATAAGGAAATTAATGAGGGGGAGGAGAATCAGTGAAGGGGAAGATATGACAAGGAAAGTGTCTGACGGGAAGGATGATGAGAATAGGGGGAAGGAAGAATTATGGGAGAGGAGAGACTGTAGTTCTGGTTTGTATTTTCTAGTTCTGTTGTTGGGTTCTGTGGTTTTGGGGAACCATTTCAGGGGGCACCGAGTTGCTGGGGGTTTTGGGCACGAGGGTCAGGATTCCTTTCGGTTTCCTGGAGCTAGGGAGCCGGACAGGATGCTCCTAGCTCGCTAGGAGGTTAGTCGGTTTGGGCAGAGTTGGGTCAGTGCATTAGGCTGGGCAAGACAACAAGGAAAGGAAAACCATATCAACGAAAATTAGCATCAGAAGTAGGTAATTTATTTATGAAATTGTTGAGTTATTTTCATGTTGTAGTTAAATTTTAAATTATGTCAAATATTATATGCTTATATGATGGTGAATGAATTATTTATGTACGAGAAAGGAATTATATGTTTAATTTGTACGAAATTTTGGATTTAATTAAAATTGGTCTCTACAAATATTTAGTGCACTTCCCACACACCAATATTATGTGTGCACAACTTTTATACCATGCACCAATATACAACGCGTGCAACTTTCTATTCACTCACCAATATTTATTAGAAAAACAGGATCGTGGAGCAATAAAATAAAACAAATGCAGAAACAAAACACAAAATATACACAATACAATAGAGACACATATTTACATGGTTCACCCAATGTGGGCTACGTCCACTAGAGAAATCGCCAGGTCCTTCTTTTATTATTATCCAACAAATGAAGGGATACAAACTACAGCAAACATGTTGTAACTTCCTCTTGTTTCTCTCACAGTCTCTTATCTCATAATACAATATTCTCCATAATGCATAGCTGCAATACATTTCCCTCATAACAGAGGGTTTCCTTCTAGGGAAAAAAACCCTAACATAATTTCTACCATTAAATCTGCGACCTTATAATGAACGGTCTAGATTTACAATGAAATTACAACATACTTTTACAAGGCAATTTTTCCTTCGAGGGATTCGCCCTCGAACCCTCCAGCTAGGGGGATAGCCCCCTTGGACCCCGCAAAGGGGGTAACCCCCCTCTTCACTCCCCCACATGGAAAAGTATACATTATTTTTGGGTGTAAAGTCTTCATGGGGTATAAACATGGTTGAAAACAAAGACCTCTGAATCTAGAAGATAATGAGGCTCCACAACCAACAATCTCCCACTTGGAGACTAATCTCAACAACTCTACCACTATTATATATGTTGGACTATGAACCTTATTTGACCTAGAAAATTTCTCATCTTCAGCTTCATTCTTGAAGACCAACTGAAACTGAGTAGGAACTCAGTTTCTCCCTGGTTACTCCCTTTGTTAACATATCTGTAGGATTCTAGCTAGTGTGTATCTTTTCCAACTTCAAATGTCCATCTTCCAAGGTGGATCGTATGAAGTGGTGCATCAACTATATATGCTTAGTCTTCTAATGGAAGGCTAAGTTCTTTGCAAGATGAATGGCACTCTCACTGTCATAGTACAACCTGTTATTCTCCTTCTTCTTTCCCAATTCTTCCATTAACCTCTGTAACCAAATCATCTCTTTACTAGCCTCTGTAGCAGAAACATACTCTTCCTATGTTTTTGAAAGTGCAACAACCTTTTGCAATTTCGAAATCCAACTTACTGTTGTTCCACCTATAGTAAAAACATACCACGTGGTGCTCCTCCTGCTGTCTTTATCACCTGCCATATATGAATCAACATATCCCTGTAGAAAAGTGTTTGAACCTCCAAAACATAATGCATGAGTAGCATTACCTCTCAAATACCTGAGAATCCACTTTACTGCCTCCCAATGTTCTTTACCTAGATTGTTCATATACAGGGATATCCCCCTGGACCCCGTAAAGGGGGTAACCCCCCTCTGCACTCCTCCGCGTGGAAGAGTATACATGCTTTTGGGGTGTAAAGTCTTCATGGGGTATAAACACGGCTGAAAACAAAGACCTCTGAATATAGAAGATAATGAGGCTCCATAACCAACAATCTCCCACTTGGAGACTGATCTCAACAACTCTACCGCTATTGTATCTGCTGGAATATGAATCTTCTTGGACCTAGAAAATTTCTCATCTTCATATCCATTCTTGAAGACCAACTGAAACTGAGCAGGAACTCAGTTTCTCCCTGGTTACTCCCTTTTTTAACATATCTGCAGGATTCTGGCTAGTGTGTATCTTTTCCAACTTCAAATGTCCATCTTCCAAGGCAGATTGTATGAAGTGGTGCCTCAACTGTATATGCTTAGTATTCTAATGGAAGGCTGAGTTCTTTGCAATATGAATGGCACTCTCACTGTCATAGTACAACCTGTTATTCTCCTTCTTCTTTCCCAATTCTTCCATTAACCTCTGTAACCAAATCATCTCTTTACTAGCCTCTGTAGCAGCAACATACTCTACCTCTATTGTTGAAAGTGCAACAACCTTTTTCAATTTCGAAATCCAACTTATTGTTGTTCCACCTATAGTAAAAGAATACCACGTGGTGCTCCTCCTGCTATCTTTATCACCTACCATATATGAATCAACATATCCCTGTAGAAAATTGTTTGAACCTCCAAAACATAATGCATGAGTAGCATTACCTCTCAAATACCTGAGAATCCACTTTACTGCCTCCCAATGTTCTTTACCTGGATTGTTCATATACTTGATCACAACTCCCACTACATGTGAAATATCTGGTCTTGTGCAAACCATTGCATACATCAAACTGCCAACTGCTAATGAATAAGGGACCCTGGACATGTATTCTATCTCCTCCTATGTCTTGGGACACATTTCCTTAGTTAATTTGAAATGGTTGGCTAAAGGTGTACTAACTGGTTTTGCATTCTACATTCTAAGCCTCTCCAATACCTTCTCTATGTACTCACCCTGAGACAATGTCAATCTGTGATTTTCCCTATCTCTTGTTATTCTCATACCAAGGATTTTCCTTGTAGCACCCAAATCCTTCATCGCAAATGAATTAGCTAAATTTTTCTTGAGAACATTTATATCCTGCATATTAGAACCTGCAACAAGAATGTCATCTACATACAATAGCAAGATAATATAGCTTTTATTTTCTAGCTTTTTGAAATAAACACAGTGATCAGAATGACATCTACTATAACTCTATTCTATCATAAACCTATCAAACTTCAAATACCACTGCCTTGGAGCATGCTTTAGTCCATACAATCTCTTCTTCAACTTGCATACCAAATTCTCCTTCCCTTTGACCTCATACCCCTGTGGCTGCTGCATATAAATCTCTTCCTCCAAATCCCCATGGAGAAAAGTTGTTTTAACATCTAATTTTTCAAGATGCAAATCTTCTACTGCCACAAGACTTAAAATAGTCCTAATTGAATTCATTTTAACCATAGAAGAAAATATTTCATCAAAATATATACCTTTCTTTTGTGAAAACCCCTTTACAGCAAGTCTACCCTTGTACCGCTTTATTCCTCCATATTCTTCCTTCAACTTGTAAACCCATTTATTCTACAATGCTCTTTTTCCTGCAAGAAACTGAACCAAGTCCCAAGTATGGTTATTTACCAAGAAATCCATTTCCTTGTTCATTCCTTTCTCCCACTTATTTTTGGTGTCTACCTGCATTGCCTCTTCATAACATTCCAGTTCACCAGAATCAGTCAACAATAAATAATACAATGAAGGAGAGTATCGTTCAGGGGGTATACTTAACCTGGTAGATTTTCTAACAACACTTGCAGGTGTTTGAGGTACCTGCTACTCTTGTTGTTGTACATTTTTATTTTTTGTTTCCTTTGGAATTTCTTTTTCAGTGATCTCATCAAGCACTGTGTATTCTTGTTTTTCTTTTTCCTATTTCTTTCCCTGCAACTGATCGTTGTACATGACCTTCTCATTGAATATGACATATCTACTCCTAATTATTTTGTTATTTTCATAATCCCATAAGAGATAACCAAAATCATTAACATTGTATCCAATAAAGGTAAACTTCTTGGATTTTGCCTCAAGCTTTGTTCTATTTTCTTTATCAATATGGACAAATGATTCACAATCAAAAGATTTAAAAAAAGAATAGTTTACCTTTTTTCCTGTCCATTCCTCCTCTAGAATTCTACCATCCAAAGAGATTGAAGGTCCTATGTTTATTAAGTAAACAACAGTATCTACAACATCTACTCAAAACTGTAAGGGAAAACCAGCATGCAATCTCATACTCCTTGGATGCTCCTTGATTGTCTTGTTCATCCTTTCTGACACACCATTTCCTTGTGGTGTTCTTGGAACTGTCTTCTCTCTACGAATCCCATGGTATGAACAGTAATCATCAAGCTCCTTGCTGCAATATTCACCTCCATTATTTGATTTGAGACACTTCAAACTTTTTCCTGTCTCATTCTCACCCAAAGATTTCCATTTCTTAAAAGTATCAAAAACATCATATTTTTGTCGAATGAAATAAACCCAAGTTTTTCTAGTTGCATCATCAATAAAAGTAACATAATAATGAGAGCCACCAAGAGATCATACCTGAGTTGGTCCCCATACATATGTATGCACAAGATATAACCTTTCATTCTTCTTTTCTTTTCCGACTCTGAGAAATCTGACTCTCTTCTGTTTTCCATAAATACAATGCTCACAGAAGTCCAAATCAATTTGTCTAAGATTTGGAAACAAATTTATTTTGTGAAGTATTTGCATACCCTTCTGACTCATGTGTCCCAGCCTATGATGCCACAGTTTTGTATCCACTCTTGTAGAAGAAAAAGAGATAGAAGATTCAGTATTACCAGTACATAAATACAATGTACCTACCTTCTCTCCTTTTCCTATCACCAATGATCCTTTGATGAACTTCCATGTCTTATTTGTAAATATGGATATACAACCTTCACTTGCCAACTGCCCTGTTGAAATTAGATTTTTCCTTAAATCTAGAACATGTCTTACCTCTTTCAACAACCATTGGTTTCCATTGCGTTGCTTTATTTTTACCTTTCCCATTCCAACAATTTTGCATGGTGCATCATCACCCAAATGAACCTGTCCAAAATCACCTTGAACATATTATAGAAAATGTTTCCTATGGGGTGTGGCATGAAATGAAGCCCTTGAATCTACTACCCAAGACTCAAAAATATTATCTACAGAAAGAATCAAAGCATCTTGTAACACATCACCTGTTACATTTGCTTCCTGATTTCTCTCCTCCTGTCCATCTCTTTGTTTCTTTGGAGCTCTGAAGTCTTTCTTCATATGTCCTTTCTTCCCAAAATTCCATCACTCTATCTTTCCAAGTTTGGATTTGGATATTCCCTTCCTAGAATTACCGCGGTTCCTTGAACCTTTTCCTCTATCCTTTTGTCTTCCCCTATTCTCCATGTTCAACGCATTACCTGATGTCTCACCTGTGCTTTTTCGTCGCATTTCTTCACTAAGGATAGCACCAACAACATCATCAATATTTAAAGGATTTGAACCAGAGACAGAGTTAATTACAGCCATGACCAAGCCGTTCCATCTTTCTGGCAATGAGCACAAGATTAGAAGAGCCCTGACCTCATCATCAAAGTCCACTTTTATAGAACTTAGTTGATTAGTAACAGTATTAAAATCATTTAAATGATCTGCAACAGACCCACCTTATGACATATTCATATTAAATAATCTCTTCATTAGAAATACCTTATTGGACACCGAGGGTTTTTCATACAATTTAGCCAATCCGTCCATCAAAGCCTTCATTGTCTTTTATTTCGAAATATTGAAAGCCACTGACACTGCCAAGATTAGTCGTATCGTTCCTAGAGACTTTCTGTCAAGAATATGACATTATTTATCCTTCATGGCCGTCGACTTCTTTTCTACTCTACCCAATGGTAGGAATAGATCCTTCTGATATAAATAATCTTCCATCTGCATATTCCATAACTAGTAATTTTGGCCATTAAATTTTTCGACCCTAAACTTTCCATCTTCCGACATTGCTCCCACTCGAACCAGGAACCCTCCTTTCCTGCGAGTTACCTTTCGCACTGATACCATTTGTTAGAAAAACAGGACCGTGGAGCAATAAAATAAAACAAATACGGAAACAAAACACAGAAGATACATAATACAATAGAGACACAGATTTACGTGATTCACCCAGTGTGGGCTACGTCCACCAGAGAAATTGCCAGGTCCTTCTTTTATTATTATCCAGCAAATGAAGGGATACAACCTACAACAAACCTATTGTAACTTCCTCTTCTTTCTCTCACATTCTCCTATCTCAGAATACAATATTCGCCATAATTCATTGGTGCAATACATTTCCCTCATAACAGAGGGTTTCCTTCTAAGGAAAAAAACCCTAACATAATTTCTACCATTAGATCTATGACCTTATAATGAACGGTTCATATTTACAATGAAATTACAATATACTTTTACAAGGCAATTTTTTCTTCAGGGGATTCACCCTCGAACCCCCCAGTTGGGGGGATATCCCCCCTAGACCCCATAGAGGGGGTAACCCCCCTCTGCACTCCCCTGCGTGGAAGAGTATACATTCTTCTGGGGTGTAAATTCTTCATGGGGTATAAAAACGGCTGAAAATAAAGACCTTTGAATCTGGAAGATAATCAGGCTCCACAACTAATAATATTCAATGCACACAACTTCTTATATTGTGCACCAATGTCTAGTGCGCACGAATTTTTATATCACACACCGATATCAAGTGTGAACAAATTTTTATACCCCACATAAATATTCATTGCACACAATTTTTTTAATATCATGCACCAATATCTAATGTGCACAAATTTAATACCACACAACAATATTCAATGCGCACAAATTTTTATATCGTGCACCAATATCCATTGAACACAAATTTTTATGTCGTGCACCAATATCCAATGTGCACATTGTTTTATGTCACACACCAATATTCAGTGTGCACAACTTTTGTGTTGGGAACCAATATCCAGTGAATGCAATTTTTTATACCATGCACCAATATCCAATGCGTGCAACTTTTTATGTTGTGCACCAATATCTAGTGCATGCAAATTTTTATTCCACACAACAATATCTAGTGTGTGTAACTTTTTATGTCACACACCAATATCTAGTGTGTGCAACTTTTTATTCCGCACACCAATATCTAGTGTGCACAAATTTTTATGTCACGCACCAATATTCATTGTGCGCAAATTTTGTGTCTCTCAACAATATCTAGTGTGCACAAATTTTTATGTCACGCACCAATATTCATTGTGCGCAAATTTTGTGTCTCTCAACAATATCCAGTGTACACAATTTTTTGATACCATGCACCAATATTCAGTGCCTGCAACCAATTCTGCACCACGTAGCGCCAATATTTAGCACACACGAGTCCTTTCTTCTCTTATATTATTTTCCATAGTTCTATCTCACAACCATCATGACCTTCTTGAAAGTGATGACTCACCTACCTAAGCCAAATTTGGTCACTTAGATGTCAAAATGGCCCCTCCATAAAAACCATTATGAGTGTAATTATGACTTGAACTTGCTTAGAAATTTGGGGATTTCTCTCAATTTTTACCATTTTCCCCAAATTCAACACAACTCAAATGTTAAGATGAAAAAATTACCAACTTCATGCTAGTCTCTAGCCCATACAAGTCCGATGTTGAACCAAAAATATTTGATACCATTCTGTAACATCCCACAACTTAACTAAGGAACATTACTGGTGGAAACACACAAATTCAAAATTTATATGCTAATTAAATTCTCGTGGCTTACCAACTACAAATTATACACAAATTTAACCATTGCATATACCAATTATATAAATGCAACTACATCATACTAGCTAACAATAATGTTTCCTCCTCATTGAGACAATCACGCACACAACATCTTTTCTACTATGCATGGAAACTATTCATAGTGCACACACAATAGACTTTGTACTATGCGCGACAATTATTCCTAGAACACATGACGATTCAATATCCAACGTACCTAACCTCCAAGGTGATTCGCGTCAATACAAACATGACTCTATATGTTGAATACAAATTTAATAATTCCCCATACACATAAAATGAACCAAGGGGCACCAAGCCCATAAAATTATAGTAAAATAATACGTTAATGTACCCATACATCTAACAACACATTAAAAATGTGAATGCAACAATTAATCACACAACAGACACACATCATTTAAATATTCATATACACGGTGGAATAATCATAGTAAAACAACATAACACTTATCTTTTTATAAAATATAACCAACTGGCTGCATACCAAGGATGATCCTCCCAGCCATAGGAATTGTTGTTCATTTTCTTTCAATAGTAGGCCATCCCCAAGATGAGGCTATGAGTCCAAAAGGATATCTTACCCTCTATATTTACACTCTCCACACTCAACAACCCAAAACCTAGGTTCTACTCCTACAACAGTTCCAATCCACCATCTCTCTCTTCCCCACAACCTACACAACCCAAGGGATGTACCCATTCACTACTCACAGTCCCTTGGGTTGTACTATTCATTTATCGGGGCTTCTAGTGCACTCAGTTGGCTAGGAATATCTCAACTAGCAACTCTAGGAACTCTTATATGCATTAGGAGTTCTCACAATAGCCTTCACAAGGCTCTTGAGCCATTTCCTCAATAGGAAAATGCACTACATGCTTAAAACCTATTTTCCAAGAACACTAGCCTATTTATTAGTATAAAAAATATTCAAAGCATGGCTACCTTCAAGCACAACATGGATGGTGCTCTTCCCAACACTTCGTTTTCCTCAAGTTTCCCAAAATATGCATGTAAAAACAATTGTCCACTTTCTGCATACAAATTTCCTTCTCTTTTCCTTGCTTACTTGACTCACACTCTTCCCAAATATGATTGTACTTCACCCCATACTCTCAATAACTATGGGATGTGACTCCTCATACCCACTCTCTTAAATGTGTTTAATGATTTTCTTTGGGAACACTCAATAGAAAAATAGAAGGTTATACACAATGATAATAATTTAGGAAAGTGGGTTGGATTAATACCCATGAATATTCCCCCTTGGACTGCTCTCTCTTTTGGAATCATAGGCCCCCTTCATTTTCATTCTTCTTGTATTGCATCCAATGATTATTAACTTTTATTAATCATTCTAATGTTTGTATTATACAATTTGGCCCTCAACCATATTAATCAATATGAGCCCTTTTCCCCAAACATATTGGCTCACCAACCTAATGAAATTTATACAATTACATTATAATTTGTAGGGATTAAAATTGGAGATGTTACAAAAAGGAAGCATCAACATCAGAAACAGAATTAGATGGTTATATCATGAAAGAGTCAGAAACTCACTTAGAGGTTTAATTGAGTTATTGTCTAATGTGTTGAGCTCACTTTGAGCTTGTTTAGTGGTGTATCTCTTCTGAATATAAATATGAAGTTGCCATATGTTTGAAGTCTTGAGAGGATGCACATTGTGAAGTGTATTGTATTTATGTGGATTTATATAAAAGTGATGTGTGACTCAGTTGCTATCAAATATATTTTGGTTACTGTATGTTTATGTTCAATGGAATGAAAGGAATAATAAATATATGGAAGTTATGATCTATTATGTGTCTATCATGTCTCATTTGGATATGTGTGTGTATTGTTTTACTTCTTAAGCACAATAATTCATCGGAAATGGAATGTGTGAATTCCATCCCAGATGCATCCTAGTTTTTTTAGTCCTTCATCCCTGACACAAGACCTTACGGTCTCTTTTATCTTCTCTACAAATCGGATGAGACTTTCATCAACCTTGGTTGAGGATTGGTATGTCGATACTCTAAGGTTTTTGTTTGTCAAATCTAGATGAACCATGGGTCTAAACTTCCCAACGTTAAGAAGGACATGCAAGCGTGAACAAAATGCCAAGAAATGGTTCCATTTACGGGACCTCAAAGTCTTGTATGGAATGATGAAGGTAATATATGAGGTGGTATCCATCTCAAGAATAAATTCAAGAATGGATAAATACAAAAGAGAATGAGTTTTCCCTATGAGAAACTCAAGGAATAAAAGTGAATGTGAAGAAATGGAAATATAGGTATATCTACATTGATATGCATGATCTTTTCTTTGTTGATTTTCCTTGTTTGTTGTATGAATGGATGAAAAGACAAAATGATATTGATTCCACCGTATGGCCTTAGAACTTGTGTTTTAGGATCAATATACACTTGATAGATTGAATATGTTGGACAATAAGTGGACTCAGTTCATTGATTTTCTAGTTTTCTTGAGTAAAGGTGGGATATATTATTGACTTTGTTGTGGAGTACATTGATTCTTTCAGTGAGTCTAAAAGAAAGTTCATGGAAGGTTCGAGGAAATGAATGATAGAAGAGATTCCACTTTGGATAAAGATGTTGTTCATGGAGAAAGGAATGATGCACATGGATCCTGACATAATGGTTGAGTAAAATCACCTAGTGTTGGGGGGGGTGCAAGGACAGGGGCAATTGAGAGAGAATATGGATCCATGGATGAGGATCCAGACACTATTGATATGAGGTGAGGAATGGAATGGACCCAGAGGAGTAGAAGAGAAAAATATCCAAGATATACGCAATAATAGTTGAGATAAGAAGAAAATCGGAATAGAGAGGTGGAAAAGAGCTATCCAAGGGAACATGAGGAAGATTCGGACTGATCCAGGTGGATCTAAGAACACTTAAAAATTGACAGTCTCAAATGGTGATGGAAATGACCCCATTGCATAGATCTTGGCGAGATATTTCCAATGCAACTTGAATAGACTCAAATGCACGTCATATGAGGAAGATATGGCCTATTGGAGTTTTGGAAAAACAAGGGAAATGATGATAGGGATGCCACATGGCATCATTGGAAGGATGACATGTGGCACAGTACGGATGGACACATGGAAGTACAGATGTTTATGTGGCACTATAATAATGCTGATGTGACGTTGTATGGATTATGACATGGAAGTATAGGTGGAAATACAATAGGATGATATGGTAGGATGACTAGGTGTACAGTGGATGACGTAGCGCTAACTGGATGATGGTGAGGAAAGTGATTGTGCAATAGGTGGACCAGTCAAAAAATGACACATGGACCAATGAAATGGTACCATGTGGCACTCCATATTTTCCCAATATGGTATATGTCAAAAAACATTTATGTAACGACCGAAGGGAATCAAACCTAAGACCTCTAGAGTAACAAACCAATGGTCTAACCAGTAGACCAAATGACAGGACTTAAGCATACAATGACATCATTTCTATTTAAAGTTATTGTTGTAAAAATACACCAAATGGTGGGCAAGTTCCATGGGTTAGACTTTGTGACCTCCGTCAATATATTCAAACATTTTGACCAATGCGCCAACCAATTTCGTTGGTTAACCCAATGATGAAACAATGTTTTAAAGTTTTAATAATTTCCAAATGTTAATATAACCGATCGGGTGGGGTTTGACGCCCCAACCTCTACTATATTAACTCAAATTCTTTTCTATTTCAATATACATGCCTATGTTTCCAAGAACTACGAGTCAATTTCTATTGTACAAGGGAGTCTTGTAGCCAAAACTCTGAGTTGAGTTCTTTTGTGCTATGCTATATACTTTGTAAAGATTTTTTATGAATATTTTTTAGAGGAGTTCTTGGAGAGCCTTGACTGACTTTTGTAAAGAGTCTTTGTAATCTCATTGAGACAAAGTAAGCAAGGAGTTTGCTTACGAATGTGGTATTTTTGTATGCTACAATTCAGTGCCATTGGAAATCTATGGAATTCATAGGGTGTTTATTGTCAAAAGTATTAGTTTTCCAAGGAGGATTTGATGGTGACAGTTACACCTGAGGTTGTGCAGCAAAACAGAAAGTCAATTCCAAGATGGGTCAATATGTAATGTAGTGTCGTTGAGAATATACAGAACTATAGAATGTTTACAGTCAAAAGTTTCAGTTTCTCGAGGCAAAGATGATATTGACATCCACACTTGAGTTTTTTGTATTGTATCATAAGGTCCTTATTAAGAGAGAGTCGTGTAAGTCCCAGGACGAGACAATGAGCCACATATTATGAGACCTCTTTGAGAAGGAGGATAGAAATTTTATGTGAGAGCCATATTCCTTTGTAGACCAGTCCCAATATCGGGGAATGAAGTCTTTGCAAAGAAAATTAATGAAGCAGTTTGTGGATTAAGCAATCTCAGAGACATAGCCAAAATATTTGGTGAACTCCGTTAACAACTTGTGTAATGTGCCATTTGACTTCTTGGACTTTGTGACCTCTGTCAATATATTCAAACATTCTGACCAATGCGCCAACCAATTTTGTTGGTTAACCCAACGATGAAACAATATTTTAAAGTTTTAATAATTTCCAAATGTGAATATAATGGATCAGGTGGGGTTTGACCCCCCAACCTCTACTACATTAACTCAGATTCTTTTCTATTTCAACATACATGCCTATGTTTCCAAGAACTACGAGTCAATTTATATTGTACAAGGGAGTATTGTGGCCAAAACTCTGAGTTGAGTTCTTTTATGCTATGCTATATAATTTGTAAATATTTTTTATGAATATTTTTTAGAGGAGTTCTTGGAGAGCCTTGATTGAATTTTGTAAAGAGTCTTTGTAATCTCATTGAGACAGAGTAAGCAAGGAGTTTGCTTACGAATGTGGTATTTTTGTATGCTACAATTTAGTGCCATTGGAAATCTATCGAAGTCATAGGGTGTTTATTGTCAAAAGTATTAGTTTTCCAAGGAGGATTTGATGGTGACAGTTACACTTGAGGTTGTGCAACAAAACAGAAAGTCAGTTCCAAGATGGGTCAATATGTAATGTAGTGTTGTTGATCATATACAGAACTATAGAATGTTTAGAGTCAAAAGTTTTAGTTTTTCGAGGCAAAGATGATATTGACATCCACACTTGAGTTTTTTGTAGTGTATCATAAGGTCCTTATTAAGAGAGATTCGTGTAAGTCCCAGGACGAGACAATGAGCCACATATTATGAGACCTCTTTGAGAAGGAGGATAGAAATTTTATGTGAGAGCCGTATTCCTTTGTAGACCGGTCCCAATATCGGGGAATGAAGTCTTTACAAAGAAAATTAATGAAGCGGTTCATGGATTAAGAAATCTCGGAGACATAGCCAAAATATTTGGTGAACTCCGTTAACAACTTGTGTAATGTGCCATTTGACTTCTTGTTTTTCTTACTTCACTTCATGTCAACATTTCAATTCCGCAAGTTAATTATGCAAATTAATGAAGTTTGGTTAAGTTGATTCACGTGATCATTGAAAATAGTCGGTAACGGTCATAATTACCGGATCATGTTGGACGTTAATGTATGCTTATGAATTAAATTGAAATCTAAGGATTTTTGGATAAAGTGGTATCAAATAAGGTATGATGGGTATTTGCGAGTGAATCGAAGCATGGTGAAGGCATGCTTGAAAGCTTCCAGTTTGAAAGTGCATATCTTGGTTGCAAAAGGAAAACCATGGGAAAAGCATTGAAGTGAGAATGGCTTCAAGAGATCAAAGAGATCAACCGGAGTATTCAGGCAGAGAATGTTGAGTTGATAAGGTTTTTGCATATATTGGAAGATGAGAAGATAAAGTTGCAACTTCAGTTACAATCCATAGTAGAGGCTTTGGTAAAGTTTGAGAATGTGGAAGGATTAAATAAATCATGCTTCACACCAGATCCAGAAACTGTTTCTGAGGTACATAGTAGAAGTAATTATTCAATTTCACATGCTTCCCATCAAGATGATTCTTTTGGTGCATTTGAAAGGCATGTTAAAGGTGTTGGGTTGAAATTTCTAATGAAAATGGGATGTGAGGGAAAATTTCTTGGATTTAATGGCCAAGGTATAGTTAATCCCATAGAAGTGGTAGAACAACCCCATTATGCAGGATTGGGTTATGTAAAAGAGGAAGTTGGAGAATTTTCCAAAACAACGAAGGAAAGAAATTATTCATGTGACGAGTCTAAGTCATTGCATAAAGAATTCTCACAAGTTGGTGGCACATCACACCTTGATGGTGACAATGATTACAAGTCATCTCCAAAGAGAGATGAGAATTTCAAAGGGAGAGTTCATTCAATTTATCCTCACCAAATCTGCACTAAGTATAACCATGAAAGGTATAAAGGTCATGATGACAGAAAATATTTCTTTGATTATAAGAAGAATAATCATGCAATTCAAACCTTGTGGAATTTGTACCCTTGTACTTTTTGTTGATCACCTAACCATTGTGTTTCCAAGTGTCGAAAGAGAAAATATTTGAAAAGGAACTTGATCATGTCCATTGAAATGGAGTAAAGACATGAAGAATACCTTCCAAGTTCACAAGGAAAGAAGGGATCATTGTCCAAGATCATGGGAAATAATTATTGCACTCATTGCAATATGAGTGGACACCAAATGGATAAGTGTTGGAAAATTTATCCACAACTTTGTCCAAAGTGGTTCAAGGAAGTTTTGGAAGCACCTACAAAGAGATAAGTAGCAACATTAGTTGATGTTGATGATTTTTCTGAGAAGTTCGAGAAGGAATTCTCTATGTTGGCTTGTCTTGGTAGTATAGTGTATGAAGAAATTGATGCATGGTTTTTGGACAATGGCTCATATTGCCACATGACAAGAATGAGGTCAGTGTTATTTATCTTTTCAGAGATATATTTAGACTACTATGTGGGTTTTGGGACTAACACCCAACATGCAGTTAAGGGGGTTGGATGTGTGAGATTCCAGCTAGAGTCGAGATGATATCTGGAGATGGTAGAGATGTTGTTTTTTCTTGATATGAAGGTAAATTTTCTCTCAGTATCAGCTTTGGAGGATGAGGGATATGGATTTGTGTTCTAGCATGGACATGTGCTTGTATATCCAAAGAGAGATACACATGACATAGAAATAGTGCATGGTGTCAAATATGAGAGGTTATAGAGGTTTCTAGGAAATCTTGTGATTAGATCCAGTGGGTTCTTGGATTTAGAGTCAATGTTAGTATCAGAGACAAAAAATTGTGAGGCTTCTTCTAGTACTCTCAAAAGAAGAATCCCATGAAGAATCCCACCTATACAAGGAATATTCCATTAAGGGGAAGCAACCTAAAGTGGAACATTCATGGTTATCATTTTTTAGTAGCCAAGTTTAGCATGCATATGTAGCACCTCCAAATAATTTTTCTAGGATATGAATAATATTTTTTGTATGAAGTATGGAGGTAGAGTGCTTATTAAAAGAGTGAAATAGGTATAGATGTTTTTTTTTAATTCCATGTCCATGTAAGATGTATATATTTATGTCTGGTGAGAAGCAATTCAAACACATAGTTTTTTTTAGAAACATATTTGTATTTTTCTTTCAGGGAAGCAAGGACATGAAAAAGATGTTCATTCAGAGACTCCAACAGACACATCAAGTAATAAAAGGACAATTAAAGGAGGGCCAAGATAAGATGGAAAGGCATGACAACCACCATAATGACCAGTTCCAATATGGATATTACTTTGAATTGTATATCATAAAAGTGAAGTTGATCCTTACTTAGGTGTTGAGTAATCCATACTTTTGGAGGTCCATAAGTTCTTCTAGTGGGGAGGTGTGATCCAGGTGGATTTGAGAATGCTAAAAACTTAACATTCTCAAATGGTGATGTAAATGACCGCATTGCATAGAGCTTCACGAGATATTTCCAATGCAACTTAAATAGACTCAAATGAACATTGTATGATTAAGATATGACCTTCTAAATGTTTGGCCAAAATGAGGTAATGATGACATTGATGCCATGGGGAATCACTGGAAGGATGACACGTGGCATGGTATAGATGGACATGTGCCAGTATGGATGTCGATTTGTCACTATACGTATGTTTATGTGGACTATATGGATGTTGATGTGGAATTGTAAATATGATGATGTGGAAGTACAGGTGGTAATACAACAAGATGACGTGGCAGGTTGACTGGGTGTACAGTGGCTGACATAGCAGGTCAATGTGGTGTTGACTAGATGTTGATGTGGAAGTTTATTATGAAGCACCTAGGGAAGTTGGAAAGTGACACATGGACAAATGAAATGGTGCCACGTAGCACTCCATATTTACCCAATATGGATTATGTTAAAAAACTTGTATGTAGCAACCGAAGGGAATCGAACCCTAGACCTTCGGAGTAACAAACCAATGGTCTAACCACTACACCAAACAATGGTAATTAACCATACAATGACTTCATTTCTATTTAAATTTATTGTTGTAACAATATGCTAAAGGGGGGCGAGGTCCGCGGGTTCAATCCTGCAACCTACACTGGTATATTCAAACATTCTGACCAATGCGCCAACCAATTCCGTTGGTTAACCCAATGACATTATAATGTTTTAAATTTTTAATAATTTCCAAATGGGAATATAGTAGGTCGGGTGGGGTTTGACCCCCCAACCTCTGCTATATAACATCAAGGCCTTTTCCATTGCAACACACATGGATATGTTTCCAAGAACTCTGAGTTTATTTCTATTGTACAAGGGAGTCTTGTGTCCAAAACTATGAGATGATTTGTTTTATGCTATGCTATATAATTTGTAAGGATTTTTTATGAAACTTTTTGAAAATATTTTTGAGAGGATTTCTTGGAGAGCCTTGAGAAACTTTTGTAGAGAGTCTTTGTAATATCGTTGAGAGCGATTAAGAAAGGAGTTTGCTAACGAATGTGGTCCTTTTGTATGCTATAATTTAGTTCCATTGGGAATCTATGGGATTCATAGGGTGTTTATAGTCAAAAGTCTTAGTTTTCCAAGGCAGAGTTGATGGTGACAGTTACACTTGAAGTTGTGTAGTAGAAAAACAATTCAATCCAAAGATGGGTCAATATGTAATGTAGTGTCATGGAGCATCTATGGAACTATAGTTTTTATAGTCAAAAGTTTTAGTTTTTCAAGGCGAAGTTGATAGTGACATCCACGCTTGAGTTTTCTATAGCAAATTAGAAGTTCCTTATTGAGAGGGATCCTTGTAAGTCCTAGGATGGGACAATGAGCCACATATTGTGAGACCTCTTTGAGAAGGAGGATAGCCATTTTAAGTGAGAGACTTATTCCTTTGTAGACAAATCTCAGGATCAGAGAATGAAGTATTTGCAAAGAATAATTAATGAATCGTTTCGTGGATTAAGTGAGCTCGGAGACAGCCAAAATATTTGGTGAACTTCGTTAACAACTTGTCTTATGCACCATTTGAATTTTTTTTTTCTTACTTCACTTAATTTCATCATTTCAATTATGCAAGTTAATTATTCAAATTAATGAAGTTTGATTAAGTTGATTCACATGATAATTGAAAATAGTCAGTAATGTTCATAATTCCCAGATCAGGTTGGATGTTAATGTATGATTATGAATTAAATTGGCATCTAAGGATTTTTTGATAACATTCCCAGGATGAATATAAAAGAAACCACACCAAGTGGTAGTGTGGAAGAGTATGTTGTGCCAAAGAGGAGCACAAATGAGGATAGGCCCACAAAGAGGTGTAGCATTGAGGATAGGGTGTCTATTAGGGATACCAGTAGTAACCATAGTGGTATTAGTAAGGTCCTAGCTGACAAATTCCAAACCCCTTAGTTGTTGCGAAGTGTTGCAACCTTAGAGGAAGATGAAGTATAGAGTGGTGGTGCATCGATAAGAAAAAAATATGGAGTGCATAGAAATGGTGCATTGTTAGGAGAGGAAGATGGTGTGGAAATTAGTGGTGTGCAAATAGCAAAGAAAGATGGAGCCTCCCCTAGTAGTGGGGGACACAAATTGGTGATAGTAGATGGTCTTACAAAACTAAAAGTAGATAAATTTCTAGGTCCCCTCATAAGAAATGTCTGGAGTATATGAGATTACCCCCCCTTTGAACAACCCCCCTTTCATGCTCGTAATCAAGAAGAAATAATAGAAGATAGTAAAATTATTATATTAGGATAAGGGGTAGAATAAGAAAGAAGATAAGAGATGAGTGAAGAAGAAGGAGAAGCCAATGCCACTTCACCTAGAAGAGTATTATTAGAAATAGTTTTGACAACCAATAGTCAAAGTAGCAGAGTTGGTATGATATTGATGATGGAAAATGAGGATAGAACCTTGAGGCTACATGTTTTCCACGAAACAGGTAAGGATGATGTGGAACAACATTGGTTCATGTGAAAAGAAATCTAGTCTTTGAAAAGGATCACATACGAAGAAACACACATCGTGAAGCTAGAGACCACATTCAGGGACACAACCTTGACATGGTATATGAAGTACAAGGCCATTGCAACAGCGAGAAAAACAAGGTCCCTGACAAAGGTCAAGAAATATCTAATTAGGGAGTTTCAGAAACCTAAGTTAGAGGCTCAATGTATCATAGAGATAAAAGAGATTAAACAAAAGGAAGGAGAAATCGTGTGGGATTATGACCAATGGTTTAAGATTTTATTGGATAGAGTGACATTCCAAATCTAGGACATGCAACATATAGAGTGGTTTATTGCGGGGTTACTTCACCATATCCCAGTCCCACTCACCTAGAAAAAAGTGACGACTCAAGTGGAAGCGATAGAAATTACAATGTGCCTAGAAGCTACACTAGGAGGGGCAAAGACATCGGTAGGATTGTTGTAGCTACAGTCGCAATCGACCAACTTGAAAATGCAATTTCAATATATTTCCAAGACTAAGGTCATGCACGAGAAATTATGGTGTACCACCTATCACTCAAAGGGGCATCACAAGGATGAATGCCTTGTACATCCAAATTATGTGGAAATAGGTGCACCAAGTACATTTACATATGGATATATAGAATGGTGTGAGATATGTAGACAGTGGATCCATGTGACACCCCACTGCCCTACTTTGTGGAAGTATCAAACGATGAACCACACTCCATTTTGTGAGTTCTGTAAATCCGTGGGGCATTATTTTAATAACTATCACTCACTCCAAATGATGCAAGACAACACATGTGATGCATTTCAAGTATAGAAAGAGAACAAGGGTGGTGATCATAGCGATGTTCAAAGAGGTGGATACCAAGGAGATCTCCAGGGTGTATATGAGCGTGGTCTCAGCTGAGGATATGGCGGAGGGGGAGTTAGACCACCCACTTGTTTCAATTGTGGATAAATTGGTCATGTATCAAGGTTTTTTACCAAACCCTGTGTACGTTTTTCATATTGTTATAGTACCACTCATGTCACCAAAGACTGTCCCAACCTATTGAAAAAGTGGGAAGACAAGAAGTCAAATTGCAACATGGTGCATGAAGAGCCATGCAATAATAAAAATAAGAAGAATGAGGAGGTTGATGTCCAGGTAGTAACTCAAGTAGGAGCGAAGACAGGATAAGAATTTGAGCATGGTGAAGGATCGGGTCAAAAGTTGGAAGGTAATATAAGGAAGGCATCACAACCCCCCTCTAAAGTTTGATGTTTCCCAACAAAAATAGTTTCTACATTATGCGCAGAGAAATATGAAAGGGCACACGAGGAGTTGTAACGCGTTACTTAGAGGTCACTTGAGGAGGCTCGTATCTAAGAATAAGTGCAGAGGGTGACAAAAAGGTCATTGGAGGAAGCTCATATCTGTGAAGAGGTACAATAGGTGACGTAGAGGTCACTTTAATAGGCTCTTTCCCATGAATAATTGTAATTCACAATGCAATGATATTTGGAGGAAGCTCGCATGCATGAAGAAATAATCATTGGAATAATATCCCCAACAGAATGAGTCATGACATTCTATGAAGAAATCACATGAAGAATAACTCCTAGAGGAATTGCAATGTGTAGAACATGAAAAATACTTGCACGACTTGGGTCATGAGGAAGAATGTGAAGACCAAGTAACTGTTAGAAAAACAGGATCACAGAGAAATAAAATAAAACAAATGTGGAAATAAAACATAGAAGATACATAATACAATAGAGACATGGATACACATGGTTCACCCAATGTGAGGTACGTCCACCAGAGAAATTTCTAGGTCCTTCCTTTTTTATTATCCAACAAAATGAAGGGATACAACCTACATCACACATGTTGTAAATTCATCTTCTATATCTCATAACCTCCTCTCTCAGAATACAATATTCACGATAATACACAGCCACAATAAAATTCCCCCATAAAAGAGGGTTTCCTTCTAGGGGGAAAAAACCTAAAATAACTTCTACCGTCAGATCTACAATCTTATAATGAATGGTCCATATTGAATATGAAATTACAATATTTTACAAGGATTTTTTTTCCAAAATTTTGCTTCGGGGGCGCTATCCTCAAATCCCCCACTGGGGGGGGCTACAAATTTTTTTTCTCCCCCAATGGACCCCATGGCGATAGTTTTGGGGGGGGAATCCCCCCGTTAGGGAATGGAGTCCAAGCATGGCTAAAAAAAACCTTTGAATCAGGAAGATAATAAGGCTCCACAACCAATATCCCACTTCGATATTGATCACAACAACTCCATTGCTATACCTCTTGGAATATACTCCTCCTTGGACCTGGAAAATTTCTCATCTTCACCTTCATGCTTGAAGACCAATTGAAACTGAGTAGGAACTCAGTTTCTCCTTATTTTCTCCCTTTGTTAACATGTCTGTAGGATTCTAGCTAGTATGTATATTTTCCAACTTCAAATGTCCATCTTCCAAGACAGATCGTATGAAATGTTACCTAAGTTGTATATTCTTAGTATTCAAATGGAAGGATGATTTCTTTGCAATATGAATGGCACTCTTGTTGTCATAGTACAACCTATTATTCTCTTGTTTATTTCCCAATTCCTCCATAAACCTATGTAACCAAATAATCTCTTTACTAGCCTTTGTATCAACAACATACTTTGCTTCCTTTCTTGAAAGTGAAACAACCTTTTGTAGTTTCGAAATCTAACTTAATGGTGTTCCACCTACAGCAAAAACATACCATGTAGTGCTCATCCTACTCTCTTTATCACCTTCCATATATGAATCAACGTATCCCTGTAAAACAGTGTCTGGACCTCCAAAACATAATGCATGAGTAGCAATACCTCTAAAATACCTGAGAATCCACTTTACTACCTCCCAATGTTTTTTACTTGGATTGTCCATATACCTTCTCACAACTCCCAATGCATGTGAAATGTATGCTCTTGTGAAAACCATTGCATACATCAAGTTTCCAAGTGTTGATGAATAAGGGACCCTCGACATGTATTTTATCTCCTCCTGTGTCTTGGGACACATTTCCTTAGTTAATTTGAAATGTCTTTCCAAAGGTGTACTAATTGGTTTTGCATTCTTCATTCTAAACCTCTCCAACACCTTCTCTATGTACACACCCTGAGACAATGTCAATTTTCATTTTTCCTATCTCTTGTTATTCTCTTACCAAGGATTTGCTTTGCGACACCCAAATCCTTCGTCGAAAATGAATTAACTAATTTCTTCTTGAGAACATTTATATCCTGCGCCATATTAGACCCTACAACAAGCATGTCATGTACATACAATAGAAAGATAATATAACTTCCATTTTCTAGACTTTTAAAATAAACAAAATGATCAGAATGACATCTACTATAACCTTGTTCTTTCATAAACCCATCAAATTTCAAATACCACTTCCTTGGAGATTTATTTAGGCCATACAAGCTCTTCTTCAACATTCATACCAAATTTTCCTTCCCTTTGACCTCATAACCCTTTGGCTACTGCATATAAATATCTTCCTCCAAATCCCCATGTAGAAAATTTGTTTTTACATCTACCTATTCAAGATGCAAATATTCTACTACCATAAGACTTAAAATAGTCCTAATTGAAGTCATCTTAAAAACAGGAGAAAATATTTCATCAAAATCTATACCTTTATTTTGTGCAAACCCCTTTACAACGAGTCTATCTTTGTACCACTTTTTTCCTCCATCTTCTTCCTTCAACTTGTAAACCCATTTATTCTGCAATGATCTTTTCCTGCATACAACTTAACCAAGTCCCAATTCTGGTTATTTACCAAGGAATCCATTTCCTCTTTCATTCCTTGCTCCCACTTCTATTTAGTGTCTACCTATATTGCCTCTTCATAACTTTTTGGTTCACTAGAATCAGTCAACAATAAATAATACAATGAAGGAGAGTATCGTTCAGGGGGTCTACTTAACCTAGTATATCTTCTAACAACACTTGCAGGAGCTTGAGGTAACTATTTCTCCTTTTGCTGTAAATTTTTATTTTCTGGTACCTTTGGAATTTATTTTTCAGTGATCTCATCAAGCAGTGTGTATTTTGGTGTTTCTTTTTCCTGTTCATTTCCCTGCAACTGATCTTTGTACATGACCTTCTCATTGAATATGACATATCTACTCCTAATGATTTTTTGATTTCCATAATCCCATAAGTGATAACCAAAATTATTAAGACTGTATCTAATAAAGTTACACTTCTTGGATTTTTCCTCAAGTTTTGTTCTATTTTCTTTAACAATATGGACAAATGCTTCCCAACCAAAAGTCTTCAAAAAAAAATAGTTTACCTTTTTACCTATCCATCCCTCCTCTGGAATTATACCATCCAAAGAGATTGAAGGTCCTTTTTTTATTAAGTAAACAACAATATCTATAGCATCTTCACAAAACTATAAGGGAAACCCAGCATGCAATCTCATACTCCTTGCATGCTCCATGATTGTCATGTTCATCCTTCCTGACACACCATTTCCTTGTGGTGTTCTTGGAACTATATTCTCTCTATGAATCCCATGGTATGAAAATTAATCATCAAAATACTTGCTACAATATTCACCTCCATTGTATGATCTGAGACACTTCAACATTTTCCTGTCTGATTCTCAACCAAAGATTTCCATTTCTTAAAAGTATCAAAAACATCAGATTTTTGTTGAATGCAATAAACCCAAGTTTTTCTAGTTGCATCATCAATAAAAGTAACATAATAACGAAAGACACCAAGAGATTATATATGATTTGGTCCCCACACATCTGTATGCACAAGCTCTAACCTTTCACTCTTCTTTTCTTTTTAGACTTTCAGGAATCTTACTCTATTCTATTTTCCATAAACACAATGCTCACAAAAATCCAAATCAATTTGTATAAGATCTGGAGAAAAATATATCTGGTGAAATATCTGCATCCCCTTCTCACTCATGTGTCCAATCCTATGATGGAATAGTGTTGTATCTACTCCTGTAGAATCTAAAGAGATAGAAGAATCAATATTACCAGTACATAAATACAATGTACTTACCTTCTCTCCTTTTTCTATCACTAGTGATCCTTTGGTGACCTTCCACACCTTATCTGTAAATATAGATATACATCCTTCACTTTCCAACTGCCCAGTTGAAATTAGAATTTTTCTTAGATCTAGAACATGTCTTACCTCTTTCAACAACCATTGGTTTCCATTCTTTTTCTTTATTTGTACATTTCCCATTCCAACAATTTTGCATGGTGCATCATCACCCAAATGAACCTGTCCAAAATCACCTTGAACATAATCTACAAAAATTTTCCTATGGGGTGTGGCATGAAATGAAGCCTCTGAATCTACTACCCAAGACTTAGAAATATAATCTACAGAAAGAATCAAAGCATATTGTAACACATCACCTATTACATTTTCTTCCTGATATTTTTCCAGTTGTCCATCTCTTTGTTTCTTTGGAGCTCTGCAGTATTTCTTCAAATGTCCTTTCTTCCCACAATTCCATCACTCTATATTTCCCAATCTGGATTTGGATCTGACCTTCCTATAATTGTTGTGGTTCCCTGAGCCCTTTCCTCCATCCTTTTGTCTTCCCCTGTTCTCCATGTTTAACACATTACCTTACCTGTTCTTTTCTGTCACATTTCCTTGCTAAGGATAACACCAAAAACATCATCAAATTTTAGAGTGTTTGAACCAGAGATATAGTTACTTATAGCCATGACCAAGCCATTCCATTTTTATGGTAATGAGCACGGGATTAGAAGAGCTTTAAACTCATCATCAAAGTCCACTTTTACATAACTTAGCTGATTAGTAGTCATATTAAATTCATTTAAATGATCTGCAATAGACCCACCTTCTGACATCTTCATATTAAATAATCGCTTCATTAAAAATACCTTATTGGACACTGAGGTTTTTTCATACAGTTTAGCCAATGTGTCCATCAGTTCCTTCATTGTCTTTTCTTTTGAAATATTGAAAGCCACCAACGCTGCCAGGCTCAACCGTATCATTGCTAGTGTCTTTCTGTCAATAACTTCCCATTCTTCGTCCTGCATAGCCATCAGATTCTTTACTATCCCATCCAATGGTAGGAATAGATCCTTCTGATATAAATAATCATCCATCTACAATTTCCATAACTGGTAGTTTTCGCCGTTAAATTTCTTGAACCTAAAATTTCCATCTTCTTCCATTACTCCCACTCGAACAAGGAACCCTCTTTTCCTGCGAGTTACCTTTTTCTATGATACCAATTGTTAGAAAAAAAAGATCATAGAGCAATAAAATAAAACAAATGTGGAAATAAAACACAGAAGATACATAATACAATAGATACATAGATATATTTGGTTCACTCAGTGTAGGCTACGTCCACCAGATAAATTTCCGGGTCCTTGATTTTTATTATCCAACAAAATGAATGATCCAAGTGGATATTGGTGTCCAACCACATTTTCCAGCTGGCTCAAAACAACTTTCTGACAATTTTGGTAATTTACTATTTTTAGCAGTTTTTCGAGTCCTGAACTTCTGGATCTGTTTTGAGGCCCTAAACGACGTTATTTTGGGTATCTACCGATCGAAAAATTTCAATGTGAAATTTTCATCAACAGTTGTAATCCTCAGATAGATCTTTCCAATGGGCTATCGTGCACCTAAAACATAGATCGTATGAAAAAGTTACGACCCCGAGAAGTTGATGTACTGACTTACCCAAACAGGGCCCACATGACTTTTGGTGCTTCATCTCCTAGGGTTAGGTTTTTTAATGTCTAGGGTTTTTTACACTCTTGTTTATTGTAAAAAGGCCTTCGGAGTCTTATTGTAATCATATTCTGGTGAATGAGTGCAGTCATCACATCTCTTCTCATAGATAAGCCACCACCATTCCAACAAGCTTGTTTTCCACTGCATTTTACAGTTTTAGCTTATTTCCTTATTGAATAAAAAAAACAGTTTTATTGTATCTCTGTTATTCTTTGTTAAGCATATGTTAATAATCTGTATTCATTTCGTTATGCTCATAAAATCCAGATAAATGAAGGGATACAACCTACAACACACCTGATGTAACTTCCTCTTCTATCTCTCACAATCTCCTCTTTCGGAATACAATATTCACGATAATACACAACCGCAATACAATTCCCTCATAAAAGAGGGTTGCATTCTAGGGAAAAACCCCCTAAAATAACTTATATAGTCATATTTGTGACCTTATAATGAACGGTCTAGATTGACTATGAAATTACAGTATTTTACAAAGTAATTTTTCCCAAAATTTCACTCTGGGGGCGTTGCCCCAGAATCCCCCACCAGGGGAGGGATAAAAAAAATGTCTCCACCTCCCCCTAGAACCCCCTAGAGATATATTTTTTGGGGGGATTCCCCCCCATGCCCCTCCATTCAAGAATGGGGTCCAAGCATGGCTTAAACAAACACTTGAATCAAGAAGATAATCAGTCTCCACAACCAACAATAAGTTATTTCTTGCATTGATGTTTGTGATTGTTGAATGATCTAGAGGATGCAAGTAAGTTTATGTAGATGTTAGCCACTTGCATGAGGGAATAAGTATTGGAGGAAACCATATCATCCCCTCTACCAAAAATATATGTATGTCAGGTCAGTAAGAAAAAGTGTATTGGTCGAGAGTTCAATATGGCAACATAACTTTGTGGCTATGACGTGTATGGAGGCATGTTAGATCTTGGTTCCGATGTAAATATTTTTCCGAATAAATCTAAGGAGGTAATGGGTAAACCAAAATTGGTTTGGTCGCCCATCCAACTGCAGTTGTAAAATCAATACAATATATACCCAATAGGCCAATTGGAGCAAGTGGAAATGAATCTAGAAGGAGAAAAAACAAAGGCTGAATTTGAGGTCATAGAAATTATGGATGAATCTAATCCATATACTTCCTTACTTGGCATTGATTTGGCCTTTGATAATAATGTGGTTTTGAATTTAAAGAAGAGGAAAATGTCATTTGAAAAAAACACCATGTGCGTGGTCGCACCTCTTGATCCATATAAAGGATACAGATACAATGAGCCAGTGGATGAGGATGCATGAATCTTGGCTATTGAAAACATCTATAATATCATGAGGTGAAACCAGGATTACATAAACCCCACCACAGATGGAGAATTAAGTGGAGAAGTGTCAATTCTTATGACACAGATTTTGAGGATGCCATGGATAGGTGGAAAAACAAGCTATATGAAGTGTGAACAAGGAATTGAATGCATATTTATACATTGGACCATGGGGAATAATTTGAGTCCTTTTGGTATCATTGATCAACACCGATGAACACATTTATTGCATGGATACAGTGCATTCTCGAGCATCATAGGGCTCACACTATTGATACAGTACTCAGGGCTATGCATAGAGAGCCTTATCGGGAATGGGAATCTATTGAAGCATCCATTAGGGAATGATTCAAAATCGATTTAGATATCTTTTTCTACACTTTTCTTTTTGAAAGGAAATGGATAGCTAAAAAACATCATGATGCGTGAAGTTGGTATATGAATCTCTGATGAGTGCTTCCAAAGAAACACCCTATATCCCCAAGTCCCCAATACTCAACTAAGAAAATCAAATGGCCACCTACATAGGAAAGGAACAAAGATACTATATCATTAACTCATAAAGATATGTTCCCTATGATGTTCTCCCTCAACTCCATTGAGACAACAAATAACTTAGGCAACACCGTAGAGGAACTGGTTCATCAATGGATATTAGCAGAACTAATTGATCCTAGTCTCATCCTTCCCTTGCACCATCTGATCAGTTGCACCCGCATGTGAAAATGAGGTGACCCACCAGATACCACTGCATCAAAGTGAGTCGCAATTGAAAAAAATCATCGAGGTGCATAGAAACATGTGTGGTGCCCCCAAAGATCAAATTCTCACATGTGTCATTCTGTCTAAGTCATCATTAATTTCAAAGATCTATCGACAACAATTTTTTTTTTATTTTAATAGTCAAGGTGATAGGTAGTTCTAACACATCAACTTCATCCAATTTTGGAAATGTAGGCTCATTAACATTGCTGACAGGAGGATGATTTACCCAATTTAGATTAAATCTTAAGTTAATTTCAGTAATTGGTGAAAATATCAACATTAATGAAATAATGGTTGATTAACCTCCATCATGAAAAATATGACAACAAGAATGGGGAATGGTAACAACTAATTCAACGAAAATATGGGACAATAACTTCGCATGCATGACTAGCCAAGTGTCATTATGGCTTCATCATGTTAATAATAAGTTTAACTTTCCACTTCCTTACCTCTTCTCTCCATCCTGAATACACTCCTTTCTTGCCTTTGCAGAAAAGGTTTCGTCGATCCAAGTACCCCATTATTTTTGTAATAATCTAACCTCATTGCCACCATTTCTATTATGGCATCATCAAGCAAACCCAAGGCTTGAACAAAGGATAAAGCCATGAAATAACATACGCTTCCCAATCCAATGCTAGCCTATGACGTCCCATTCAAAGGCCTTGTATTTGGAAAGGTCCGCCTATTCAAGTGTGTTGATTATAACATCTGGGACCCCCATCAGTTCCCCAAACTTCAAGTTGAAAAATACATAGATCATCTAGTGTAAATATGGAACTAACAAAATGATGAAGAAATAGTGGAAAATACCCCTAAAGAAATCAAGGATCCCCTCCCTCCTTATATGTTTTCATTTCATTCAGGACCAGGTCATTCAATCCTATGTTTGTTTCCTCCTCACAAGAGTGCATGGATGATACCTTTGGCTATAAAAATCATATCTTATCAACTAGGAAATTATAAATAGGGTCTCTGACTTGCCCACTTATGGAAAAAATCCAACGAACAGTCTCAAGGAAAAGGATTCACCACTAAAGGAAGTTTATTATAAACACAACATACACAAGGGAAATCACGACATTGTAATCCTTGAAATTAAACATTTTTTTTCCAGGTTCATAGCTCAATTACTTGCATAAAAACTTATTCACAAATGTCGTAAGGACAAATTCCCTATTGGGGTCATTCTCACAACCGAGCACTACATTGTAAGATAGATCACGGCCAACTTAGCAAGAGAAAGAAGGTACTAATGGGTTCTTTGGAGCACCTCACAGAAAATAAGGAAGAATGGGTTGGAGAAGCCCTTAAAACATGTTGGACAACTGAGAGGGGGGGGTGAATCAGTTGTTACCGTGCTTAAACAATCATGGTTCTTTTAAACTCTTTGTAGATACACTGAATGATGATCACAATAATGCAGGGAAATAAACAATGGAACTTTCAACATCATTCACATATATGAGAAACACAGAGACAGATATTTCCCGAGGAAACCCATGCAGGTTAAAAACCTCTTTTTCTTTATATGATAAGTAAT
>ML816982.1:263008-286867 GCA_009831015.1 Picea engelmannii
CCAACTCCCTGGTTTCTCTAGCACCAACTAGAAGGAAGCACCAACTCCCTGGTTTCTCTAGCACCAACTCCCTGTGTTCAAGCACCCACTTGAACCTTTGAGGACACCAGTCCTCCCTAGATCCTCCCAACCACCCTGAAATACAAATCTTTGCTAATGAAACTTATTACAGTGATATGATGTTCAACAATGGCTTACCAGACTCATCATTGTTCTGTTGCATTTCGTTGCTCTATCTGCCTCATTGCCTTTCTGTACACATCACTTGCACTGTCTGTTCTTCCGCCTTTTATGCTCTGTGCGTCATGTCCATTCACTGCACAGTTCCTCTTCTATTCTATTCAGTTGTTGCACTCTCCTCCTTCTTCACACATGAATCACCTTCACCAACAACAACCACAACAAACTCTAATAGCGACAACAACCAATCTCTTCTTTGTACCGTGTATTTATAGCTTCTGTGCACCTTGTGCATGAAATGTTCACAATGCCTCTGCATGCTGACTCTGCGTCATTATCCTCCACCTCTCGAGTGCTCTGTCTGATCATCATCGTGACTCTTCAGCTTCTCTGGTGGTTCTCCCTACGTGTCCAACATCACTGTATGTTATACTGAGATTCCTCAGCCTCTCTAGCAGTTTGAGACTCTTCGTCTTCTTTGTGATAGTCAAACTCACCTTTTCTGTTTCAGTTACAGGCCTCAATTATCATCAGCTGTCAATCGCCTCCATGAACATCTTCATCCCTCTCAGAGGCTCTTCACCTCCTCTGTCAGTCATCTCGAAGTGTCTTCAAGTCCTCTGGTAGAACCCATCAGTGGTTTCTGGCAGTTACACTGTATCATTCTACAGTTTCCATCCGATCTTGTTCAAATTCATCTACACCGTTGGATTGAATCCATGGGATCTTGCATTCATTTCGACATTTCGGCATTCGGCAATTCTGTGTTGAGTGTATTGACACTTTATTTCGCGATCTCCGAAGTTCCGATACAAAATTTTTCTACACTAGCTCCTTCCCCAATATGACTATGGTCATAACCAAGTGCCTATGCAAAAAACGCTTTTCGTGAATTCGCGTTTTGTGAATCTGGAGATGAGGCATCTCGACTCTCCAAGTCGCAATCCCCGATATCCCGAAATGGCATGGGATCAACGGTCCTGATCAGAGCTTCATTCAACGGCTGTGATTGAATCACAATTTCGCATATCGTGAAATCGGCATTCTTGTTGCATTGTTTGCTTGCCTCTCCATGTTGCGATCCCCGACACTCTGATATGGAGTTAGATCAAGGATCCATATCTGAGATTGATCTTATGGCTCAGATTACATCATGATTTCTCATATCGCAATATCGGGATTCCTGTGGTGAATGTTCTCTTGTCTCTCTATGTCGTGATTCACGAAACTCTGATATGGAGTAAGTCTGTTGATGTCACATGTGTTAAATAACTTCCACGTGTCACCCTGATTCGTGACTTACATGTGCTTGGAATGTTGAATCAGTCTGACACTTGTCATTACCTGGTTGTGCCATGTGTTCCTAGCTGACGTGGTTTGCTGACGTGAGTCGGATCGACAGTCCAGATGTGATCTTGATTTGACGGCTGCGATTAAATCGTAATATCGCATATCGCGATTTCAGGATTCCTGTGGTTATTATTCTTTGACCTCTTCAACTCTCGATCCGTGAAACTCTGAAAGTACTAAAATCAACAGTCCAGATTATACCTTGATTCAATGGCTGTGATTAAGTCATGATTTCGCATATCACGATATCGGGATCCCTGATGTTAATAAATTTTGACATCTCCAACTCTCGATCCCCGAAACTCCGACATGAACTGGAATCAACAGTTCAGATTCAACCTTAATCTGATGGCTCAGATTAGATCACGATTTCAGATATCACGATTTTGAGAGGTTAAGGAGCATCGTTCCTTTGACTCTCCAGTCAACAAACTGACGATCTATCCCCACGTGTCCTTTCTGAAGATGGACGGTCCTCCTTCTTTCAGGATTTTGTGAGCCCTCTACTCCTTGCACTTTTAAAGAACGTGCAGGTTCCCCTTGATCCAACGATGGTCGAACCCTGCGCTCGGATCTAACGCTCGAGATCTATCCTCCATATCTGCATGATCCTCTTGTCTACATTGAGATCTGACGGTCATCGGGAATTCAGGATGGGATCCAACGATCATCGATGCTTCTCCTCCAAGCTTACACTTTGTCCTTGTTTTGCCTTCACTGCATACTCTGATCTTGCCATCAATGACAAGCTTACTTTGCCTGATAACCTGCCAACAATCATCTGCACTATCTCTTCTGAACTTATCGGGCTTGCTCTGCAGCATCTTCCCAAACTACTTCTGATGCTCGTCTATTACACTCTTCCTATACTCATGCCATATTCACTGTTTTACTAGCCATCAATGACAAGCATGTGCTACCTATTAAACATTTGCCAACAAAACATGGGTCATGTGGACCTAGGGTTTTGGAATCTAGAGTTTTGACACCTAGACTTTGGTCTAAGGTTGTCCAAGAGTCATGTAATGTACAAATAAATGTCTAGAAGAGTTGAGAGGGTTGTTCATTGTTGGTTATTATTGGTGATTGTTGGTCATTGGTTGTAATTGTCAAGAGAGAGAAGTGTTTTTCATTTGTATTCTGGATCTTTAGCTAGGTGCAAAGATAAACCCTACAGTTGGGTGCATGGGGAGGGAAGAGAAAGAGAAAGAGAGAAGGATCTCCAGCTAAGTGCACAAATAGAACTGTATGTTTTCATGTAATATATCAAGAAACACTGTTCTTTGGACGTAGCCCTAGGGAGAGGGTGAACCACGTAAATCTTGTTGTTATTTGTGGTTGATATTGTGTTATTTTCTATATTTTATACTGTGATTGCATTGTTGTTCCTTATTAAAGATAGAAGGTATAATATAATTTCACGAAGATAAGTATAAGACTGTTAAAGAATCTCTAGGTTACACTGCATTGTTGTTCTGGAATCACTTTTCATTTCCTCTGGTTGTAGACACTTGTGTCCTGCAACCCCCTATTACTACTTCGGGTGAGACTTCATCTTCTTCGCAGGTGTTTCTGAAAGGGCCAGTCGTTAATGTTTTTTGGTGCATTGTTTGATTTGAACATTGGGTTTTCCCCTATTCCAACAAATGGTTCCATTGTCGCAACCGAGATCTTCTTGAGGGAATTTCAAGGTGGTTTCCATCGAAGACAAAAATTTAGAACTGGATAGAAGAACAAAAAAGGGACTTCACCGTAGCTGAGAACAAGAACCCTAGCATTAGTACAAATGACTGGTTGGGGAGGTACATCTTTATGTATGTGCACAAAATTTTATTTACAGGAGTTCATAAGGAGTTATACAAGTGGTTAGCGAGACTAGCAAACACTCAGTTTGAAATCAGATCTAGACCACCTATGGTTTGGACACCGACGTTGATCAAGAAGGTAAAGAGAGTTGATAATGTTGTGTCTAGATTAGTAGATCTCTGGTTTGATAGCACTATTGGAGGGTACATTATTTAATTTTCCATTGACATGGTGGAATCATATAGTCAAGTAGAGAGATATTTCTTCAAGGGACCTAGAGAAAAGTTTCTACACTTATTGAAGTTAAAGATTAAGATGTTATTGTATGAGAATAATATCTTGAAGATAGATTAATTAGTCGTATTTTAAAGCCAATGTTCAAGAATTCAGACAACGACACTGACACGGAGGTTGGACACACGTGAAGTGGGAGATCATTCAGAGAGGTTCCTCTTGCGAACCTATTTAATCATAGTTACGGAGACGAGGGATTCTACACTGGAGAAGAAGAATATCTAATAGATGAAGAGTATCCAGAGTCTGCAAAGGTAGAGGAAGTAGAGACTGAAGAACTTCACCAAGGAGAACCATAAAATTCAGGTACTGTGCCTACTATCGAAGTAAGTATTATTACTCCTCATGTTGTTTTAGCAACATTAAGTAGCCAGAGTAACCAGAGAAATCAGAGCATTCAGAGTATTGTTACAAGCAGTTTAGTACATACTCAATCAAGAAACCCAGGAAAGTCCATGGCAGATGAAATGAGGTTACCTATTTTTAGAGGAGATGGATCTGAAGATCCTGACCAACACTAGTTCTTATGTGAAGTTGTATGGATTTTTTAAGCAAGTCACCAACGAAGCTGTTAAGAGAGCTCAGTTTAGTACTACCTTAAGGGATCACGCCCTAAGCTGGTACATGAAGTTTGTCACAGGATCTGTACATCCTAAACCATTGAGTGACATTAAGACTACGTTGAGTGTATAATTCAAGAATCCTAAGTGGGAGTCGCAGTGCATTAGAGAGTTGAATGAAATCAAGAAGAAGGTGACTGAACCTATTTGGGAGTTTGATCAAAGGTTTAAGACCTTGACAGGCCATTTAAGTTTTCAGATCCTAGACAAATAGAACAATTAATGGTTCATCGCTACCCTCCTACCACACATTAGAGTTCCCTTGATGCAACAGAATATCGCTTTGCAGGCTGAAGCTTTGGAGATTGCAATGAAACTAAAAGCATCCCCTGTAGGAAAATCCAGTCCAGGTATGAGCCAGATTTTAAATCAATTAACTAGTTTATCTTTACAGGTTGAAGATATTAAGAAGGACAAAGGAAATGAGAAAAGAGAAGATATTTGGCACATCAGAATTAAATAAGAACACCATGACAAAGAGCATTGTCCTTTATTTGATGAATACTTTGCCTCTGGAGCACCTAACCCGTTGAAGCAGGCTACCTTACCATGGTGTGAGGTATGTATAAATAGACATCGCCATGGTGAATGTTATTACATGCAGAAATATGTCTAGACACCTACCAACCTTTATTTCACATTATGTAAATATGTGGGGCATGATGAGAAGGAATGTAGGGCTTATGATCTCATGCATGAAAGGTCAAGGGATACATATAGAATTCAAGGAGAATTACAGTCATAAGTAAAACTACACAGTTCAATTCCCCAGGAAGAGGAAACTTCAACCCTCATGGTGGATTCAAAGGAAGAGGACGAGGAGGAGGAATGGTTCAAGGTCGAGGTAAGATCATTTGATATAACTGCATACAACCAAGTCATTTGGAAATGGATTGTCAAAACCCTTGTACTACTTGCAACCATTGTAATTCATTTGATCATGTCATTGAAGACTGTCTAGTATTACTAGAAAAAATTCTGGAAAGATGAGGTTGGAACCAACAACTCCAACTAATATCAGTTGAACCTTGCGGTGAGGACTCCAGAGTCATAGTGATTACTAGAGGAAGCATTGTTACAGGAGAAGACAAGGTGACTCCAGAAAAGTCTACAGATGGATCGGGGATTAGAAGAGCTGCAAAGTGGACACAATTGTTTGATCCAAGGAAAGAAAAGCATACCTTTGAAGAAGCAAGAAGATAATTTGTAGGAGAACAAGATTCTTCATCTAGGGCACAACCAGAAGTAAGGGAATGTGAAATTCCTCCATCATTTGACCAGGATTCCCTAGCTAGACAAGGTAAAGAGGTAAGAAAGATTATGGACTTCATGTATACTTGCATTAATTTGATTAAAGATGAAAGAGTTGTGCAGGAGATACAACACCTAATAAGACAGTATGAAATTGGGAGAATAGATCCTCTGTTAAGTAGAGTTGTGAATTAATTATCTAGAGAAAGGAGGACAAGCAAGGAACTACACCTTAGTGCTCAGATTGGAGACTACGACGTGGACTATGTGGTCCTCGACTTGAGATCAGAAGTAAATGTTATGATGAAGCAGACTTGGGAATTGATGGGAAAACCTATGTTGATTTACTCTTCTATTAGGCTCAGGATGGATAATCAACAGGCAGTGAGCCCCTTTGGAAGACTAGAGGATGTCCCCATGGACATCGATGGAGTAAGGACATTTGCAGATTTTGAAGTGATTGATATTGTGGCAGATAGCTTCCCCTACCCAGCATTGTTAGGAATTGATTGGGCCTTCAAAAATTTGACTGTTGTTGACCTAAAAAAGAGAAGAATGGCATTTTAGGGTGATGGCCTTAGGGCCACTGCACCTCTTGATCCTGATGAAGGTCGCAGATACATAGAACCAACAAGAGAAGATGATTGCACCTATGAGTTAGAGAACATATATAAACTGACAGAAGGACAAAAGTATTATATTAATCCTAGAGCAGATGGAAATCTAAGTTGGCGAAGTGAAAGTGCATGCTCATCAGATTCATAAGAAGCATTGGAAAACTAGCAGAACATAATGTATGAAGTCTCTACGTGGAGGTGTGCCAGATTGACCAAGGTAGTTCATTGGATTGGCACAAAAGTAAGTAATCTTCCTACATTTGATGGCTTGAATAATTTAGAGGCATTTCTATGTGAATTTTAAGGAATTGTATAAGTACAATAGAGGTTGTTGGCACTAGATGAATCCCTTAAAGCAACACCAGCTAGATGGTGGAAAACACATAAGAAGAACATCGTGGAGTGGACACAATGTTGCACCTTGATGACAATGTGCTTTTCAAAACAAGCTAAGGGTTGTGAAGTTTGATACACAAGTCAGAGTTTTCCTAAGGACCATATGTGAACTTGTGAGGAAGCCTGGAGAAACATTCCTAAAGAAAAATGGGTACATAAGTTCATTAACACCTTGGATACTACACCTATTAACTGGTATCTTCAAGCAGAAATGCACTTAGTCACAACATATTGGTCTGGTATGACCCAGAACTTTATAGCTATGTTCCTATTTGAAAGTCAGTACCCCACAGTAGATCAGGATTTACAAATTGTAAGACAGAAGGTCTTTGAAAAGGCACCTAACCCCCCTCTTGACCAAGAAGAAGATGAATGGACTTCGCTTCTTAAGTGGTTATAGGGTTGTTATAATATTAATGTTGATGAGGATGATGACCCTAGGGATGTAAACATTGTAGAAACTAAAGGTCAGAGAGACATAGAAGGGCCAGGGATTGAATTACCTTTTATTGGGAAGCCTATTAAAATTAAGAAGGCTAATATTGGAACAGAACAGGAACTTAAGCTAGAAAATGTTGGAGATTATTGGGATGATTCTACTATTAGCAAGATTACAGAACTATTGCAAGAGTATCAAGACTTGTTTCCAGCTAATTTCACAGACATGAAGGGAATTAAAGGATCCATGGGAGAAATGAAGATTCCTTTGAAACCAGATGCAAGGCGTGTCAAGAAGAGACCTTAAAAATTGAATCCCAAGTACAAGAAGAAAGTTCAGATTGAATTAGATAGAATGTTGAAAGCGGGAACCATAGAACATGTTGAAAAATCTGAATGGATCAGCCCTATGGTGGTCCAGGATAAGAAATTAGGAGAAATCAAAATCTGTGTAGATCTAAGGAAACTGAATGATGCATTCTTACATGATCCATTTCCCACACCTTTTAGTGATGAGGTTATAGATAATGTTGGAGGACAGGAAGTCTATTCATTTATAGATGAATTTTCAAGCTATCACCAGATCAGAATTGCTAAGGAGGATAGACATAAGACCACATTTTCAAAAGAATGGAGCTCTTTTCAATACACTATGATGCATTTTGGTCTGAAGAATGCACTCGCCATCTTTTCCAGGGTGGTGGTTGAAGCATTTAAGGATTTTTTACACAAGTTTTTGGAGGCATACTTTGATGATTGGACTTTTTTAGCCTACTGAAAAATTATATTGAATGTTTGAGATTAATGTTAGATAAATGCAGGAAATGTCATATTTCCCTTAACCTGAAGAAGTGTATTTTATTTCACCTTTTGGAGTGTTTTTAGGACATATTGTGTGTAAGAAGGGGTTGTTGGTAGATCCTTCCAAGATCACTATCATTGTTGATCTATATCCTCCTACTTCAGTTAGACAGTTGTGCACTTCATTGGGACACACTAGATACTACAGAAAGTTCATTATGGGCTACTCACAGATAACAAAACCTGTGGAGAAGCTATTAAAGAAATATAGTAAGTTTCAATGGACATAAGAATGCCAGTAGAGCTTTGACACACTAAAGCAGAAAATGGTCACTACGCCTATTTTGGTTTTCCCAGATTGGAGTAAGGAATTCCATGTTCATGTCCATGCTTCATCCATTGCATTAGGAGTAGTTTTAGCACAACTAGGTGTAGGAGAGATTGACCACCATATAGCCTTCGTTAGCAGAAATATTTCTACATCTGAAATAATTTAATAAATTATACTACCACTAAAAGAGAAGGCTTCGATATGGTATACGTGCTACAGAATTTTAGACACTACTTGTTGGGAGGACATTTTAAGATGTTTACTGATCATTCTGCATTGAAGTACTTAGTCAAAAAGCCAGTGTTGGGGGGAAGAATATGCAAATGGCTTTTATTATTCCAGGAATATGATTTTGATATTGTGGTCAAGCTAGGGAGAATGAATAAGGGACTTGACCACTTATCCAGGTTAGAACATGGAGAGGAACCTACCAGTTTGGATGATACACTACTATATGCACAATTGTTGGCCATCAGGAAAGTTGATGATCACTTCACCGAGATAGTCCAATTCTTGTCCATGGGAATGGCACCTCACGAATACAAAGTCATTCAAAAGAAACAATTGGTAGTCCACGTTGTAGATTTTAAACTTATATTTGGACAGTTATATAAGATGGGACCATATGAGATCTTGAGGAGATGCGTTATGGAGGCATAAAGACCATTGATTCTAGTAGAATCATAGGAAGGCATCGCAAGAGGACATTATGCAGGGAAAGAAATAACACAAAAGGTTCTCAGAGTTGGCCTCTAGTGGCCCACTTCACATAAAGATGTTAAGGAATACTACAAAGCCTGCGATGTATGCCAAAGGATAGGGAATCCATATAGAAGGGATGAAATTCCTTTATCCCCTCAGTTAACTTTACAAGCATTTGAGAAACAGGCTATTGACTTTGTGGGACCTATCAACCCACCAAGAAGGTGCACAAGAGCTCGATACATCATCATTTCTACAGAGTATTTGACCATATGGGTAGAAGCAAGAACAGTTAAGGATTGTAGTGCAACTACAGTTGCATGATTAATATTTGATGATATCATAACCACATTTGGATGTCCAGAGATCCTTATGAGTGATCAAGGCACACACTTCATCAACAAAACCATTGAAGCCTTGACACAGGAGTTTGAAGTTCACCATCAGAAGAGCACACCATACCACCCACAGGTGAACAATACAGTCAAAGCTTTAAATAAGATATTGGAGACAACGTTGACCAAGATTTGCAGTGTTAATAGAGATGATTGGGATTTAAGAATTCCAGTAGTATTATGGGCTTATCGAACTACTTGAAAAAAGTTAACAATGCAGACTCCGTTTAAGTTAGTGTATGGCCAGGAAGCAGTAGTACCTATGGAATGTTTGGTTCCTAGCTTAAGAATTGCAACATTTACAGGTATGGATGACACTGGCGTTGTTCAAGACAGGATCGCGCAGTTGATAGAATTAGAGGAAGACAATTTTATTGTAGGATTTCATTAGCAAGTACAAAAAGAACACGAAAAGGCTTACCATGATAGACATATCAAGAAGAAAGCATTTAAGCAAGGAGATTTGGTACTTTTATATGACAACAAGTTCATGAAGCATCCAAGAAAGTTCAAGACACATTGACTTGGTCCATTCAAAGTTACCTATGTTACAAAAGGAGGAGTTGTGCAGTTGAATACACTTAATGGAGAATGGAAGGATGGTTTAGTAAATGGGAGTCGGTTGAAGCTGTATTGTGACAACCAACTACCTTGCAACTCTCAGTAAAATCAAAGGAAGATGGATCTAGGTACCAAGTACAGTTGGAATTGGGTACCAGACACAAAAAAGACAGTCTACACACGCCAGGGAGGGACAAAGCAGAAAGCATAGGTCACTCTGCGTAGTCTATAGTCAAAGTAATATGGAAGTCTCAATCTTACAGTGACTCAGGATGAGTCACATGTGAGTGTTGGGGTTTTTTTTTCCCTTGGCTATGTATTAAGGAAGAAAGAGAAGATTTAGGAAGAGGAAAGACAAAGTATGAAGTGCGCAGAAAGCACTGAAATCGAGGAAGGGTCGAAGTGGGTAAAGAAGCAAAAAAAAAGGAATGAAGTAAGGAAAATTAAGTTGTTGAAGGAGAAGATCAAGGAAGACAAAGAATCAAAGAAGATAGATCATGGAAAACTCAGAAAGTGGAAGAATATACTAATGGGTGCTTTGGAGCACCTCACGGAAAAGAAGGAAGAACAAACTGGCAAAGCCCTTAAAACGTGGGTCATGTGGACCTAGGGTTTTGGAATATAGGGTTTTAACACCTAGACTTTGTTCTAAGGTTGTCCAAGAGTCATGTAATGTATAAATAAATGTCTAGAAGAGTTGAGAGGGTTGTTCATTGTTGGTTATTATTGGTGATTGTTGGTCATTGGTTGTAATTGTCAAGAGAGAGAAGTTGTTTTGCATCTGTATTATGGATCTTCAGTTGGGTGTGAAGATCAACCCTATAGTTGGGTGCCCAAGGAGGGGAGAGAAAGATAAAGAGAGAGAAGGATCTACAGCTAAGTGTGTAGATATAATTGTATGTTTTCATCTAATATATCAAGAAACACAGTTCTGTGGACGTAGCCCTAGGGAGAGGGTGAACCACATAAATCTTGTTGTTCTTTGTGGTTGATGTTGTGTTATTTGCTATATTTTATACTGTGATTGCATTGTTGTTCCTTATTAAAGATAGAAGGTATAATCTAACTTCGCAAAGCTAAGTATAAGATTGTTAAAGAATCTCTAAGTTACACTGTGTTGTTGTTCTGGAATCACTTTGCATTTCCTCTGGTTGTAGACACTTGTGTCGTGCAACCCCCTATTGCTACTTTGAGTGAGACTTCATCTGCTTCACAAGTGTTTCCGAAAGGGCTAGTAGTTAGGGTTTGTTGGTGTGTTGTTTGAGTTGAACCCTGGTTCTGCCCCTGTGCCAAGAGGCCCCTTACTTATTCAAAGAGTTTGTATCTAAATATATAAATTCTCAGGATGAGGTGAAAAAATTTAACTACAGTTGGGTCCTTCTATTACTGGGGATGGTACTATGGAAGCCACCCCTCATCTTTGAAATTGACATGGACACTACCCCCTTGTTTATCAATCCCTAGTTCTTACCTCTCTAGAATTCCAAGAATGAAAAGGCCCAGGACACCATTTCTAAATCTTTCTGTCAACAGTACACAATTGATCAATGTTTTTGTCAAGATATTTTGCATCCCATCCCACATCTTCGATGGGTATGAGAATCATATTTTATTTACATGTAATTTCCATAACATGGTAATATTTCACCACACAACTACAGGTAAGATTAAATTAGTGCTTCCCTTATGTATTATGGAGAGGGATATCATAGTAGGATTCAAAAACTAGCCAACCAAAGACCAACCTCATTCTTGGAGGTACAATATGAATTTGAACTAAGGAAAAATAATTTCCATGAACAACAAAACTTTGTTACTGCTACATATGAAAAAGAAAATTATCCCAAGAATACAGAGTCTCCAAAATCCATTAAATGAATTCAAAACACTATTGGGTTTGACATGGATAATGTAGCATCCAAAAAGTGAAAGAGATTTTCCAAAACTCAAGCCACAACTCATATCGACATTGAATCCAGTTTGGAAAGAGATTGCTCACCTCCACCAAAGCCAACCCCTATTAAAGAATAAATTTCATTCCCCATGTCGCATTCCATAACTTGATCTGGGTCTAGAAAATGATGAAATAAACCTCCAAAAATCAAACCGAGGTGGGTTCCCCCACTCAAAGTCAGCAAGTCACAAACCTAATGAAGGAAATCTGCACGCAGTTGACCAAACAACGAGCCTCCCAAAATGACATGATGAGGAATATGCATATTCTATTCCAAAAATTTTCTCTATCCTCCCTACCAGAATCCCCATCCTCATCTAATCCAACCATCGATGTTTCAGGCACCAGTCCACACAAAGTGATAAGTGTTGATCCACTCATGGTGATTCTTTCAGTATCAACTAAGACATAATTGGACTTGTCACAGGTCCCTACAACTAAAATCAATATATTTATCACTGCCATGGTCCACAAGTTGGGGGAATGCCACCAATATATCATCCACGATAAATCCCAGCTATGCCTTCAATATGAACAAGAAATTTCTAGTCATGTCGCCACAAGATCCCAATTACAACAAGAGTCCCACTCACATAAAGAAGTTGAATATGTCTGGGAAAATAACACTTACACATTGTTTAAGTGGTTGTGCATACAAAAAATCAGGGCCAATATGCAGTCATCCTTTCTGACCAAACTAAAATGGTCATTTCTCTTAATGAGGCCTATTCTCAGGTTTACCAGCATGAACAGGTGCAGTTAACTTCTTTCCCTACAAAAAATGGAAGCGGTTGTCAAGGATGTTCAGGTTCTGCAATCCCAAAATCTCAAACTTCATGCATAGATGAAAAATATAACGTCGAGGGAGACTAAACTCCAAAGGAAAATAACCCATGCCACAATAGCCATCCAGGAGGGTGAAATTATGCCCAAGATTTTTCCAAACTAGTCACTCAAAGATTTAACTTGAGGGATAATTTACAGAGACATCCCGTTCTCACTACTATATATGATAGGGTTCGAGCAACAGAGGTTGAGGTCGCACACTATAAATGTGACTTGTGTTCATTTCCTCCCGGCAAGTGCATCACTACAATGCTTACCATTGTGGAAAAAACAAAAGAAATTAATGCATCTCGTGCTAAGAAGCAAAGTATGTCAGAGATGATCATGTCTATGACCGATAGGGATTTCATATTTTATACATAGCTCTTCGATGTTCAGGTTTTTTTCGACCCTCTCATTGATAAAATCAACAAAACAGACCTAATAACCTCTCTAGTCATAGCAGTGGAAGTCGTGACAATTGTTCATCATATGCAGAAACTCCAGGGATACTTTAATGAGCTCGAGCACCAATTTAAGGAGTTCATGCAATAAATCAAAAGCAATGTGTCGTTCATTGAGGTGTCAATTCCAAAAATTTGTTGGCTTGAGGAGAAGCCAAATAATAGTGGTGGGGGCCTATTTCCACCCAATGTTTTGGGTTCATTTCATGCACGTGTGCACAAACGAATTTGTGCATATTCATTCCAAATTTTGTGCATGTCTGTTTCAATTTCACACGTCTTGAATCTAAATTCCTAGAGAAGGGAAATAAGTATGTGTTGAACCCAGTTTTGAGAATGTGTGCCAAGTTTGTTGATTAAGGTTGGTTGTCATTGATGTCAAACATGTTGGAGTTACTTCACACACAATAGGATTTCATTTTCCTAAGGTTTTTATTTGTTTATTAGTCATTATCCAGTCTCCTATATTTTAGGAGATAATATTCCACCTGGAGAATATTCTCTTTCAGTTCACACTTCAGTTTGACTAGTTGAGTTGATTTTAGATGTTGCATTGGGATCATTACCATGCAACATTGGGATCATCACCATGATAATTCGAACTTACCTTGGTATCATCACCAAAGTGGCATATTAGCCTTGATTCCTTAAGTTATCTCCTCAATACTTTATGTTCAGTCAGTTAACTCAACTAGGTGGCAGTTCACTCCCGTAACTGCCTGAGAGACTAGAATAGGTGGAAGTTCACTCCCGTAACTGCTGGTGTGTGTCTAGAGCACTCTAGACCACCACTATGGTGAATTGGTTCACCTCAAGTCGAACTCATTGAGTTATACAGAGTATATCATGTGTAAATTATTCATTATTCACAACGGTTAATGAGAATTCTTTCCATTCTTTCTCTCCTTCTTCTTCTTTTCCAATTCTCTCTGCAAATGTGTGTATCATTGTTTAGCTAGATATATTTTTTGCAGGCCAACACATTTACATCGTATCATAGAAAATGGAGTTCTAAGCAAAGCTACACCAAAATTTTTTGCAAGTACCGAAGATTGAAGACAACGGAAAGATGGAATTCCAAAAAGAATTCATTCTTACACCTTACAACTATTTTGCATGGAAGGAGAAAATAGCCATACATATCCGATCCAGAGGTTTGTATAGGTTAAACGTGAAAACAGATACAGAACCAACATCAGACATAGAAAATCCCAAGTACTTAAATCGCATGGATGAGGCACTCGGAACAATTTGCAGTCTTATTTCTCCCGATCTCCTTTTTCATATATCTTCTTGTAAGACTCCCAATGAAGCCTGGACCATCTTGGAAGGGCTCTTTGGAAAACAATATTATATGAGGAGACACATGCTGGAGGTGGAGCTACTCACATTGGATCCAAAAATCTTCGAGAATATCCAAGATTTCTTTACAAAATTCAAGGATTTATTGTTGCAACTCAAAGCTTGCGGGGTTGATAAATCGAAGGAGGAGAAACAAATGGTTCTCACCATTATCTCCAAGATTGGACCTGAATTCTCTGTATTTTTATCCACATTCCATACTGTCAAATTTTCCTCTGGATCCACCTGGAAGATGCCTTCTATTGAGGAATTTATCGAATCCCTAACACAAGAGCAAACCAAGCTCATCAACATGGGTGCAATCAAAGGCCCAAGGGCACATGCACTCACTGTTCATGATGGCATCCAAAAATATCATAAATCTAAAGATAAAGATAAGAGGAAATCTCATGCACATACAAAGAAGGAAGGGTACACAAAACCCTTCACTGATGCCTCTAGATCCAAAGGAGAAAAGAGAAGAAAATGAGAGAAATGCACATACTGTCACAAAGGATTCCATTCAGAATCTGCATGCATGAAAAAAAAATAGATCTGATGTCTCAGATACTTCAGCAAAACAACCTTGGAGATCACATCCCCGAGGGTGCAAAGAAGAAGAAGCCAAAAGATCCAAATTCCAAGAAAGGCAATTCTAGCCATGCCTTGATTGCAATCAACTCCTCTCTTGATGCTTGTATTGTAGATTTAGGAGCATCACATCACATGGTTGCCTCAGAAGTAGTCTATTCTTCTTTGGATGCATGCAAAGGTCCTCCTATTCTAATGGGGGAGAACTCTTCTATTGAAGTCACCGACAAAGGAAGGATTGAACTCACCAATGGAAGCTTTGAGAATGTGTTGCATGTTCCCAAGATTTTTTTCAACCTTCTCTCTGTGTATCAAATGACGAATTTCGGCACTGGAAAGAGAGTCATATTCACACCAAATTTTGTGGACATCTACGACATGCAAACCAACTCCAAGGTTGCTACCGGTGAGGTAAATCATTAGTCTAGATTGTATACATTTTCTGAATTCATTGAACCTGATTCTTCTTTACTGCTTACTCATGCTGATGAAAGTAGTAGGATATGGCACAAAAGGTTTGGACATTTGAATTTCAAATACATGCAACAACTTAGCAAGCACAGATTAGTTGATGGTTTACCAGACATCCATTTCTCCCAGGGAGTATGTGAGGGATGTGTTCTCGGAAAACACCCTCAAGAGAAATTCAACAAAGGAAAGTCTCAGCGAGCTTCCACACCTTTAGATCTGATCCACAGTGACCTCATGGGTCCTTTTTCGCATCCATCGATCAAAAAAGTGAGGTTTGTTCTCATTTTTGTTGACGATTTCTCACGTTTTACTTGGATCTACTTTCTCAGGAAAAAATCCGAGGTCTTTCAACACCTCAAAGATTTCAAAGCTTTGGTTGAGACACAGTTTGGAAAGAAGATCAAAGTCCTTTGAACTGATAACAGGGGAGAGTATGTGAATCATGAGATTCATAATCTTTTCCATGAGGTAGGGATTCAGTTGCAACATACAGTTCCCTACACTCCACAACAAAACAGAGTAGCCGAGTGGAAAAACAGATCTCTAAAGGAGATGGCATCTTGCATGTTGCATGCAAAGTCACTACCACGGAGACTATGGGCTGAAGCACTTAACTGTGCAACATACATCCAAAACAGATCTCCTCATAGATCTGTCAAGGATAAGACCCCCTACGAGGCTTGGAGCGACCTCAAAATGGAAGTGGCCCACTTTTGCATTTTTGGTTCATGTGCATGGGCCTGGATTCCCTCTGAAAAGAGGAAGGCACTTGATCCACAGAGCAATGAGTGAATTTTTGTTGGATACCCCAACGGTGTGAAGGGATATCGTCTTATTGATCTTTCCTTAGACAAACTCATCATTGAGCGTAGTGTCCAATTCGAGGAAAGTGTCTCGCATGTACCTCAACAGTCGCATGCATACACCTTCACTCTTCCACCTGTCCGAGATGATGAGCATGCACATGCTGTCTCTTCTTTAGATGAGAGTTCTAATTCAAAGGACTCAGATGATTCAAATTTAGAGTCGGTACAGTCAGATGCAGACTCAGAGAATCTAGATGCAGTTGCAGAGCCAGAGCAGAGGCCCAAGTGGGCACAGACTACTCTTCAGGATGCAGGGGATCTTGTTGGTGATCCATCCGATACTAGGAGGACTCGATCTAATTTCGAGGAGCCTCCTATTGCACTCACTACCACTGAACCATTGCCTTCTAGGCATCTTTTCTTGGTTCAGCCTTCAGATCCACAGTCTTATGGTGAGGCTGCTGGAAATCCCTTTTGGGAATCCGCCATGCAGGAGGAGTACAACTCCCTCCTCAAGAACTAGACTTTGGATCTAGTTTCCCTTCCTTCTGGGAGGAAACTTGTCAGATGTAGATGGGTCTACAGGACCAAGAGCACAGCAAATGGACAGATCAACAAATACAAATCCAGGCTTGTCGCCAAAGGCTTTCAGCAGGTTCATGGTATTGACTATGATGAGACCTTTGCTTCAGTAGCGAAGATGGATTCCATTCGATTGGCCCTTGCCATTGTGGCAACCAAGGGATGGGAAGTCCATCAGATGGACGTGAAGAATGCATTTCTTCATGGTGATCTCTTTGAGGAGATCTACATGGAGCAGCCCCAATGATTTATGCAGGACTCATCTTTGGTCTGTCGACTGAAGAAGTCACTTTATGGCCTCAAGAAGGCTCCGAGGACATGGTATGCCAAGATGGACTCCTACCTGTTGTCACGGAACTTTGTACGTTGTAAATCAGACCCGGATGTATACATGCTCAGGACGGCTGATTCACTTCTACTTTTAGTTATGTATGTCGATGATTTGTTGATCACCGGTTGCTCGACTTCAGCGATAGCTACAGTCAAGAGGATTCTTCATGGCAGGTTTTTGATGATGGACATGGGTCCACTACACTTCTTCCTTGGACTTGAGATCAGTCAGGATGCATCAGGCATCAAACTGTCTCAAACCAAGTATGCACGAGATCTCCTTGAGAGATTTCACATGACAGACTGCAAGTCTGCTCCGACTCCTTTCCTATCAGGAGTCAAACTTGAGGATAGCGGGGAGACTCCACTAGTTGACAACACACTATACATATAGCTAGTGGGGATCTTGTTGTATCTCACACACTCTAGACCAAGCCTCTCATATGCAGTTGGTGCAGTTTCCAGGTTCATGCAGGAGCCGCTTGAGCTACATTGGAAAGATGCAAATCGTATCCTTCGATACGTACAGGGCACCATCACCTTTGGGATGCATTATGTAGTAGACTCTACATTAGATCTCATTGGGTTTACTGATTCTGATTGGGTTGGCGATAGCATTGATCACAAGTCCACATCTGGTTACTCACTCAGTCTTGGTTCCAGGCCTATATGTTGGTCGAGCAAGAAGAAAGCTGCCATTTCTCTATCTTCAGTCGAGGCAGAGTACAAAGGGGTAGTTAACATAACCATTCAGGCTATGTGGCTACAACATTTTCTCACTGAGTTGGGCATTCAGTTTCATCGATCGATAGTCATCTGGTGTGACAACCAGAGCACTCTGAAGTTCTGCAGAGATCCAGTTCAGAGGCAGTGGATGAAGCACATTGAGATCCACATGCACTACATCCGGGACTTAGTACATGAGGGGATCATCGACTTATAGTTATGTCCTTCAACAGAACAGATGACCAACATTTTCACCAAGAACTGAGCATAAATTCCATTCTTTGCGAGGTCGTCTTGGAGTGAAGGACACAGTTGCCTAGCAACTGTAGTTCTTCTTTTTACATACATTGTACCTTGAGGGGGGTGGGGGTTCCCATGAGGTTTTCCCTCTTTCCTCACTTTATTTTTAGTGTATCTTTTGTACTTGGGTACCTAACATGGCCTCATTGTCGGGACCCAATCTTTATTTTCACCATAGTGATGTTCAGGGGGGTGTTGGAGTTACTTCACACACACCTAGGATTTATTTTTCCTAATGTTTTTATTTGTTTATTAGTCATTATCCAGTTTCCTATATTTTAGGAGAGAATATTCCACCTGGAGAATATTCTCTTTCAATTCACACTTTAGTTTGACTAGTTGAGTTGAGTTTAGATGTTGCATTGGGATCATCACCATGCAACATTGGGATCATCACCATGATAATTCGACCTTACCTTGGTATCATCACCAAAGTGGTGCATTAGCCTTGATTCCTTAAGTTAACTCCTCAATACTTTATGTTTAATCAGTTAACTGAAGACTAGTTGACTAGTTAACTCAACTAGGTGGTAGTTCACTCCCGTAACTGCCTGAGAGACTAGAATAGGTGGCAATTCACTCTCGTAATTGTTGGTGTGTGTCCAGATCACTCTAGACCACCACTATGGCGACTTGGTTCACCTCAAGTTGAACTCATTGAGTTATACAAAGTATATCATGTGTAAATTATTCATTATTCACAACGGTTAATGATAATTCTTTCCATTCTTTCTCTCCTTCTTCTTCTTTTCCAATTCTCTCTGCAAATTTGTGTATCATTGTTTAGCTAGATCTATTTTGTGCAGGTCAACACATTTACAAACCCTTGAAGAAATCCCCGTAGCACAAAGGTTGGGTAATGGACCCAATATATTTTGATGTAAATATGACTCGTTATTGTCTTATCATGGTTGATAATAAGTAAAAATGGATGAACTCCAAAGTGGTCACCTTATGGTGAAATCCCTCAAGGGAAGATGCTTTTTGGAATGAGTTATCCTAGAAGTATGGTTAGAGAACCCATGCTTATTTTTGGAATAATGATATGAAGGTCAGTGAATTTGTCATTTAAACTATCCTATATGGATATCTCTTGTCATGCCATTTCTGGTGGTATGTGGAACATCACATAACTCCTCATTGTTAGAGAGTTATGGACATGAGAAGTTGGAGAACCCAGGTTTGGGTAATGGACCGAAGTTTGTTTGATGGATAATGGTATGAGTTTTGATATATTTTCAGGTAATACTATTCTATATGGATGGTACATTTCATTCCATTTCTGGTGGTAAGTGGAACGTCACATAACTCCTTACGGTTTGAGAGTTATGGCCTTACGAAGTTAGAGGACCCTCTTATATCATCTACAAGCCCCTAAAGGTCAAAGTAGTCAAAGTGGTTTAAGAGATTTTAGAAGGTAAATAATAAAGTGAAGTGATGAGTGTACTATAATTCAAAGTGAATACAAAATAAAATATTTAAATAATAAATTTAATGGAGAAATTAGAAGTGAGTTGACCCTAAAATAAGGAAAGTGGGCAAAGTGACCTAGAAGATGTTTTTAAGGAAGCTACTTGGAGTGTATAAATAAGAGGCAATGCTCTCTCATTTAAGAAACACTTGAGAATATTGAATATCTATAGGTGTATGAGGTAACCAAAGGATATCTAAGCCAAATTTTTGAGGCAAGATGAAGAAAAGAAGGTCGTATTTCAAGGAAGGATAAATTATTTTGATGATGTTTTCTAAGGTATGTTATTTACAAGTCATCTCACCATTTTCGTAATAAAAATTTTTCTAGAATGATTCAGAGCGTGAAATTTATATTCCATTGAGGAAACATATCCAAGTATCTGTGGTAAAAAATTCATCTTGTGGGTCGTTGTATTTTTGTATTTACACTCCGTGGAAAATAGGGTTTGTGGCTAGTCCTGAAACTAGTCAAAAACAGGTGTTTCAGGTAAAAACGTCATAAACTCTTCATAATAGATCCAAATTCAATAAGACAAAATGTGTTGGTTATAGTATAGTCTATAGTATTCTTTATAACAGTATCAAAGTGATTCCAAAAATATTTTGTGTGGGGCACACTCTACAAGGTCGCTCTCTAGAATAAGCCAGAATTCAACAAGGTATGCCATTTTTTATATAACTACTTTTCTGAGAGGTTCCAAGTAGTGACACCTGGAGGATTTGCATAAACACACTGAAGAACATTGTGTATTAGTTTGAGATATTTTTTCGTTACAGGTACAAATTTATGATTATTTCAAGTTAGGGTTGTTGACTAATCCAAAACTAGTCATGTGAGACTAAAGAAAAGTTTGATGTAAATTCTAGTCTCTTGTTGTTTAAAATTAAGGAAGGTTTGCAGGTATGTGATCATATACACCAGGTCTATTACATATTTATAAATCATATTTGGATGATGAAATTGATGAGGGCTTTTGGTTGAGGTACAAGTTGGGTACATGGTTGAGACATGTAGTTGATGAGTTGGCACATACATGAGGTGTATAGTTGATGATGTTGGTACATATTGATGAGTCATAGTTGATGAGTAGTTGAGACATGATTGGTACATATTTGGTACATGTTTGGTTTCACTTGTTTATGGTATAGGTTTATTACAGATTGTTTGGTATAGGTTTGTGTATGGTTGATGCACTTGTTTATGGTATAGGTTGGTGCATGGTTGATTGACTTGTTTATGGTACAGGTTGATTACAGGTTGAGGTATAAGTTGATGCATGGTTGATGCATGGTTCAGGTTTATTGGTATATGTTTACAATGGTATATCTCACAGTGATAGTGTGACAGTGGTTCCATCATTCTACTTCTACTTCAGGGATGTTGGATGGGGCAAGGATAGGTGGTTGTAGCCACCTTCCGGTTGTAGCTGGAGAACATAGGGGGTTGTAGCCAGAGAATTGGGGAGTTGGAGATTCCCTCATGTTGTAGCCTGAGAAACTAGGGGGTTGGAGCCTCCTTCCATTTGTAGCTAGAAAACAAAGGAAGTTGGTGCTTCCAATGAATGTAATTCTTCAAGACATATAAGAAAAATCATTATGTGGTTTTCTCCCGATTTGGGTTTCCACGTAAAACACTGGTGTACTGTGTATGTGTGTGATTGTTCATTTCTTATTTCTCATTATTGGATAATAATTCTACATTGATATAACACTTGGATTATTTGAAGAAAAATTATTATAATTACACTATTACTAATTCACCCCCCCTCTCAGTAATCCAACAAATTTCAATGCCTATCAAAGGAGTGACGGTCCTAGTTTCGATGTGCACTAGAAATAAATAAGATGCATGTGTTACACATAAAAATTACTCACTTCAATGATGACCTATTATTTTCGTTACAAGTGTCACAAGTGTCACTTTTTATCCATAAGTGTCGCAAGTGTCGCAGACATCATACAGTCATCTTGCCTATGTCATGTCTCAAACGACATCACAAGGACACTTGTGACACCCTCAAAGACTGTTTTAAGAAGGATAAATCATCTGATGAAGAGTACAAAGCATTTTCCATGAATAAAACTACTTAAAAAATAATTTTGAAGGCCAGTTCTCCCCTACCCACTATCAAGGAGTGCTAGCGCTCCCTACCCTTCCTTGGGGGAGCGTTCCAACACTCTTTGCACCCTTCTAGGGGAGCGCTGGGATTTTTTAAGGAAATTTTGGGCAGCACTCCCCTACCCACTGTCAGTGAGTTCCAACGCTCCCTACCCTTATTTGGGGAAGCATTGAAACACTCTTTGTCCTATTCCGAGGGAGCGTTGGGTTGTTCGAGGGAATCTTTGAATGTTGAGGAAAATCAGGGAAAAATCCCCCTCATCTCTGGAGTTAGTTGGATTTGAATCTGAGGTCAAGGATGGATCTTAGGGAGGATCCACAACTGATGGAGAAATATCCTCAACCTATCCCAAGAATATCTAAGGTGGTTGGACCTCTCCAAGCTCATATAAGGAGGCCTTCTCATGGTGAAAAAGACATGGCAGTTTAGAGGCATCAAACTTATTATCTCATAAGGGAGATTTATCAGTGAAAGTTACAGTCATTCTGATCGTGGAAATTTTAAGCAAGGGTCTGGACAAAGAGAGCTTGGTGAATCTATTGCATCTGCATCTATGGTTGTAAGCACTTTGCTTTGTTTTCATTCATATAAATATGTGCTTGGCCTGTTTCCTTTAAGTTTGTGTATGTTTCATGAACTTTTTTCTTTTGATAGATCTATTATGAAGATAATCATGGTAGAGTAGTAAGTATGTTTCATTGTTTCTTCTCATTGTATTGCAGAACCTTCTGAAGAACTTGGAGATCAAGATCAGCCTGAATCAAGCAAGGACAAACGTCGATAAAGGTATTTACCTTTCTTTCTTATTCTTCCTTGAATAGTTTAGCTTCATGAAAAGGAATGTCAGTGTCCACATTAGCACCTTTATATATTGGTTATAGGGGTCTAGTATCCAAGAGGAAATCCACTTGTCCGCAAGGGGATTCTCCTATAACAACATGCCGAAATCAAGAATGGAATCATCAGGAAATCCTCTCAAATGATTACTTCCAATTGCACAATGGATCATGGAGATGAAAAAATATGAGCTTGCAAGGAAGTTAAGATTTCCCTAATTCCAAAAGGGTACATGGGCTGTAGATATGTGTCAGAAGCATGTGAGGCAGTTTTTCCATTAGAATGAGTGGAGAAGAGAAAAAAGAGAAATATCTCATGAGGACAGAAAGCTATAAAAGGAAGTAGTGACATTAGAAATAGAGTTATATAGTTGGATTATGAAATATTTAGACACTCACTTAAAGGGTTCATTGAGTTATTGTCTAGTGTGTCGAGCTCACTCTAAGCCTGTGTAATGGTGTTTTTCTTCTGAATATAAATTTGAGTTTGTCATATGTTTGAAGTCTTGAGAGGATGTGCATTGAGCAGTGTATTGTATTTGGATTTATATAAAAGTGATGTGTGACTCTATTGTTTTCAAATATATATTTCTTACTGTATGTTTTTTCAATGGAATTAAAGGAATAATAAATCTATTGCAGTTATAATCTATTATGTGTCTATCATGTGACATTTGGATATGTATGTGTATTATTTTACTTATTAAGAATAATAATTCATTGGATATGGAATGTGTGAATTCCATCCTAGATGGATCCTAGTTAGGTTATTCCTTCATCCCTGACACAATACATTGTGGTATTTGTGATTCTCTCTTCATCGTGGGTGAGACATTCCTCAGCCTTGGTTGAGGATTGATATGATGATTCTCTAGGGGTTTCGTTGGTCAACTCTGGACGAGCCCTAGGTATAAACTCCTCAGTGTTTATAAGGATGCATGAAATCATGAACAAAACACCAACACTCTTCTCCTAATTCAATTAAATAAAACCAAACCATTATTCAAGAAATCTATTTATGAAGTAACCATTAAAAATAGTTGACATAATAAGCTTTATATTGCATGCATGTGATACTTTGACCAAAATTTCACCTATAGAGTGCTTATCCCAAAACTGGTTGTTTTTCATTTCTATTCAAATTCTATACTTAAACTGAAGTGAAATAATATCATACCAAACACCATACCAATATGTATATGACACCTTGGATCAAGACGAAAGATATACCATGGAATAATAGTTTTAGTTGAAGGAATGATAGACTGTATGTAACTCAAATGACCCAAGTTTTGGAA
>ML816982.1:286967-298724 GCA_009831015.1 Picea engelmannii
CATCCAGTGGGGCACCCCATTCAGTGGGAAATTCAGATCTACGGAGATTGAGAGGGATCTTGGAGATTCAGGCACCTGGGTTATTCTTACCATCACCCGATCTATCAATTGTCATATTTCTTAGGGTGATTGGACACTTTTGGCAGCACGGCTGAGTTATTGAGGGTTTCAGCCTTCTATTGGAGCATGGCATTCTTCAGCTGGAGAGTTTTTCATTCAGATCTACTTGTATTGATCTTCATTTCTTATTCATCCTTTGGAGGCATTATTTTGTATTAGCGGGAGCATTTTGTAGAAGCTCATATCTATTGCTTGTACAACCATCTAAGGTTTATGCCAGATCGGTCATCTATTGTATTGATCTTACATTTCTCATAATAAAAAGGTCAGATCTTTGCTTGTGCTTCTACATCTTGAATATATTGTGATCTCCATGTGTTGATGAATCTTGTATGCACTTAATAACTCAATAAATTAGTAGTAGTTAGTGATTCCAAGAAAGAATTTGGCTTGGGATCATTACAATTTTCTCATTTTTAGAGTAACCAAGTAAGATATCAAGTATGAGGTGTGCTAAAGGCACTGGGGTGTCTATTTGGGATCTAGAAGTCTGCAAGCGAAGTCTAAGGGAATTTATTTGAATCTTTCTTATTCGCAAGGTATGCTATAAGGTTGTGATGTTGTCGTGAGGTTGTGATTTTTCCATGTGCACTACTATGAGGTTCCAATGTTTTCATGAGTTTGTGACGTTGTCTTGAGTATATGTTGTTGTGAATGGATGTTTTCATGAGTGGATGTTGTCGTCAATGGATGTTTCTACTAGTGGATGTTTCCATTAGTAATTGCATTATGGGAATGATGCTATGAGGCTTGTCATGGTTTGAAGGATTGTCTGTGGAATGAATCATGTAGGTGAATTCATAAGTACTCTATGTATGAATATCTTGGATTGGTCTCTACACACATCTTATTGAGTTGGTTCTCAATTGAGGAGATTAGTGTCTCCAGTAGGTTGGTGCCTACATCTTGTTGAGTTGGTTCTTAGTTGAGGAGATTGGTGTCTCTAATAGGTTGGTGCCTACATATTTTTTATTTGGTGCTCATTTACGGAGATTGATGTCTCCAGTAGGTTGGTGCCTACAATATTTGTAATAGTAGGTTGGTGCCTACAAACATTTATAAAGATAATGTTTTTTTGGTTTTCTCCCGCAAGAGTTTCCACGTTAATTTTTGTGCATTGTGATTTGAGTTTATATGTGATTAGTGTTTCTCAGCTAATGAATGATTGATGAATTGTTAAATAAATTAAAAATTATTGTATATTTATCCACCCCCCCTCTTAGTATAAGCATAAGCTCAACAATTGGAATCAAAGTCGGTTCCTTCAAAAATAAGTTAACCACTGGAAGGAAGATATTGAGCACACATGGATTGTAATGAAGGTCTCCCTACAAATAGATATCATTTTTGCAATGGAACAAAATATGAAACATGGAGTATAATATATATTTTCAGGCCCTACCATATTTTGAGATTGTCGAGGTAATGAAGTGTACAATAGCTAAATATATTTGATACCAGATACAAAACATTTATGAACATATTTTGAGATTTTCAAGGTAATGAAGTGTACAATAGATAAATATATTTAGTAACAGATATGAAACATGTATGAAGAGAGATAAAGTGAATAAAAATACGGTGATTGTTCCTATTGTGAGTCAGAGACAAAAGAAGCACTAGTTGAGAGAAAGCTAAAAGGAGAATTTGGAAAATTCAAAGAAAGGGAAGATAGTGATGATAAATAATAATCTCTCTCTATAACCATGGAAACAAAACCCATTGATGAATAAAATGAGGATTCAGAAGAAGAAGACATTGGCGGGGAAGTGAATCTTGAAGTAGAACTTATTAGTTCCTTAGAAGAAATAGACAGACTCAAGGAAGAGAAGATAAAGTAGAAGAAGCAATCACAGAAACATGAAAACAAGGATCATGATATTGAATAAACAAATAATATCTCTATTATTATGAATACTCAACTATAATAGTTGAAGAGAATAGAAGAAGTGGTGATAATCCAATTTAAAGAAAAGGAAGAAAATTGTGAGAAGCTAGAAGATGAAATAGTTTCCTTAAGAAATGAACTAGAGAAAACAATTGATCAATTGAATAGAAGCTTGAAGTTTGGAAAGAGTACTGAAATATTAGATAATATTCTTAGCTTCCAAAGGTTATAATTCGTCAAGGCAGGTCTTGGCTACAATGATAAAAAAAATACCACCAAGGAAGATGCAAGAATTAAAGTCACAAAGCCATCAGAAAAAGAAAATGAAGAAAATATCGAAATCTATGATAATATTCTCAAAGGCTCCACCAATAATGAAAGAAGAAATAGGAAAGGAAATGATGACCAGTAGAAACCTGATTCTTCTCACAAGAACAATAAGAAATAGTTCATAAGAGTTGTTCCACCATGAAGACCTTTCACAAATCGGTACAAAAATATATTTCTTGACTATTGTTTTTCTTGAAATAATTTTGGTCATAAAGAAATAGATTGTAGATATTATGCAAGAAGTGATCATTCAAAGATATAGAAATATATTTTATTACAAAAACTCAAACGATGATTATGTGAGCAACAAAACCAGAATTTCTCATGGGTTTGCTAACAGAAACTACAATTCATTTTCTCCTTTACTTGATATTGAATGTTTTAATTTCAATAACTATGGGCACATAGAACATGAATATATAAGAAACGTAATAAAGTCTCTTAAAAAAAACAAGGAAGAAGATTTTCTTACCAAGCATAGAGAAGAATACACGAGGGTGTGGAAAAGGAAGTAAGAAGAACTAAAGAAGGAAGAATGTGGAGTTGCACTTTATGCTCAAAATGAAGGGAAACAATGGCACATTGACAATGGATGTTCAAAACACATGACATGGGACCAAACCAAGTTTATAATCGTGAAGGAAGAAAAAGGAGGCAATGTTACTTTTGGAGATAAGGTGTCTACAAGGATAGTTGGAAAAGGTACTATTAGTCTTAACAATGGAAAAACTAAGACACAAAATGTCTTGTATGTTGAAGAGTTAAAGAATAATACTCTATGTTTCATCCAAATGTGTGATCAAGGTTACAACCTCACATTTCATTCTAAATGGTGTGAGATAAGGAAATCATCTTCAAGAATATTAGTGGAAAATCCAAACAAAACCTCAAGAGATGTATACATACTTGATAAATTCAAAGGAGAAGAATTTGGTATGGGAGTGATATCCCTCTCATATCATAATTAAAGAGAAGAAAAATATCAGGGGAAGCATCCCTTTTCCATTGATGTCAAAGGGGGAGAAGTTGAAGAGAGAGGAAGAATTGTAGACACAAGGAAATTTGCAAACAAGGGGAATATTATAATTGACTAAGGGTTACCATCAATGACAAAGGGGGAGATTGTTGGAAATATTGTTGTCATTGATGTCAAAAATAGGGGGAGCCTACAATATCTCCAAGATAAATATTACAATCATACATATGTCCAAGATAAATATTGCAAGATGGAGATTGTTGAAATTATTATTTTTGGTCAGTTTGAATACCCTATCATTGAAGGAATTTTTACCCTACATACCTAACTCAAATGGGAGAAAAATTACATATTTGGAAAGATTATTCTGATACATTTCCAATGGTATAAGTAAGTCCCTCTAAATCCATAGTAACGAGGCAATACGATTTTTTTCGTCCAACAACCCATCCATAAAATTGAGGTCGGCTCAGGTAGGCCCAGAACTTGGGGACATAATTACTACAAATATAGGATGAATTTTTTTCTTTTTTATAAAAACCAAGCAAGAGATCAATTCTAAGGTGTGTTAAAGGCATTGGGGTGTCTCTTTGGGATATATAGGTGTTCAAGAGAAGTCTAAGGGACTTTATTTGGGTCTTTCTTATTCTCAAGGTATGTTATAAGGTTGTGATGTTGTCATGAGGTTTTGATGTTACCATGAGGTTGTGATGTTGTTGTGAGTAGAGTTTATTGTGAATGGATGTTCCCGTGAGCAGATTTTGTCATCAATGGATGTTGTCGTCAGTAAATCCATTCTGGGGATGATGCTATGATTATTGCTAGGGTTTGAAGGATTGTCTATTGAATGAAGCATGAAGGTGAAGTCAGAAGTACTCTGTGTATGAAGATCTTGAATTGGTGTCTACACATATATTATTGAGTTGGTTCTCAGTTGAGGATATTGGTGTATCCAGTAGGTTGGTTCCTACATATTTTTGAGTTGGTTCTCTATTGGGAGATAGGTGTCTCTAGTAGGTTGGTATCTACATTATGTTGAGTTGGTGCTCAATTAAGGAGATTGGTGTCTCCAATAGGTTGGTGCCTACAAACATTTATAAAGATAAGCTTTTTGTGGTTTTCTACCGCAATGGTTTCCATGTTAAACTTTGTGCATTGTGATTTGATTTTATATGCGATTATTGTTTCTCAGCTAATGAATGATTGATGAATGGTTAAATAAAGTAAAAATAATTGTATATTGATTCATCCCCCCCTCTTAGTATAAGCATAATATCAACACCAAGTTCGAGCCCATGGACCTCAACGCAGAGATAGGGTATGCCCATTAACCTTTTTGTTTTAAAACCAAATAGGTTCAAGAGTCATCCAAGGAATTAACTCATAATGAAAGAGAAATCTAGGTAGTGTTGTTATAATTTATAAGACATAAATTCCCTCACCAAATTCTGGTTTGAGTTCAGACTTATCCCAATTGAGAACATTACACATACAACTTAAATATCTTTTGTTTGAAATCAAATCATAACAGTAGCTTGAGTGCAACCCAACAAATAGATATAAGTTCGATCATGTCATTTATCAACATAAAACATATTTGAATCAATAGATATCATTATGATTTTGACCCAATACATCTAAAATAACCAAAGTGTGGGCGGATTCAAATGTTAAATGAACCGGGCATAATAATTTGATCTGATTTCAAAACCCATAACTTTCCTTCGTAACTTGAAAAGGGTTTGTCCCACATTTCCAAAAATAATCACAGAACCCAAGGAATATCATAAAGGAGTCAATCTCAAATCCATTTCTATTGCATATAAACCAAAACTAGCTCAAAAAAAAATATTTTTAAAACTATGATGGAAAGTGAGAGTTTGAAAACATGCAAGAGATAACCCAAGAAATTACTCAATGAACCAACATGATTTTATCTCTTTTCTTCAAGCAATGATAAAGTATGGAGAGAGAAAACATTTCATGCACACAACAATTATAACCAGAGCCATATTTAATCAATCTTAAAGACAAATATATTGAAAAATATGTAAAATGGACTGTGGACTCATACCTTCTTTTAAATGTTCTTTTATACCAATGAATAAGGTCAAAACAATTACCAAAACTACCAGAAGCGAGGGTTTTTTTTCAGAAATACCACCCCAAGCTTGAACTTCCCTCTTCCTCAACCTCAATAGAGAAAAATGACCACAAACCAAAAAAAAAATGAGTAATAGAATGTGGGACTGTGGGCTTAAATGCCCACTTCCTCACAACTTTAATGCATGGGAAAACTGTCATGTCTCCCATTAAAAAAAACATCATATTGCTTTCCAACCTAACAATGAATTCAATATACATAACCTTCACAACACGTGAAGCTTATACCATGTCAAATCAAATACACAATAAACTTGTTGCCATATAATTCTCAACCTTGAAATCAACGCACGTATATACCACATGTAAAATGTATGAGTTCAAATGACACCATGTAATATACATAACCATCACCCAATACCAAACAACACCATGTATAAGTTATATGGTGAATGTAGTCTATGCAAGGTGTTATTTCCAATAATCATAAATTCAAGATTTAAACAATGATGCTCAACAAATGTGACTCATTTATACTTAGATTATGGTATATGAATTTCTCATACATATGAGTATTCAAACCATGTAGAACCATTTTTAAATAATAAAACCAAAACCTCCTTCAAGTTTGAAAACTATATAACTTGCCTTTGACTTGTTTGCATGACAAGATATATGAAATGATCATGGTTTGGAACTAATTAGTTGTAATGAATTTCAATAACCAATGTTTGCATGTGGTGGCCAATTGCACATGCTTCAAAATTGTAATCTAATATTGACATATGTTTGGAACATGTATCAAAATTCTTCTAGAGACCATTTTATCGATGTTATAATGATGTTATGACTTTTATCATTCATGCAAGTAAATCTTTTCAACTTCAGTCATTTTCATAGGAGATAAAATTAAACCATTTTTTCAAGACTATAGTATATTATGCTAAGGAAAAGCTTAGAAAACTAATATTTTGCATTCAATCCTTGGGGACCCCACCAATTATCTATACAATAGTAATAATAATAATCTTCACAACTCTTTATAAGAATTTATAATAGGTGATGATTTTTTTAGTCAACAAGTGCCAGAGGTGATTGTTGAGTAAGGAAGAGTATTGAGACTCATGATAGTTCCTATGCATAAGTATATAGGCGCATTTGAAGTGAAATAGTTTGGAAAAATAAAAAGGGGTTGAGCTTAATAACATGGCATTTTTAATAAGAAAAGGAACACTCAATCAAAGAGTGTGTGTGAAGGAACTACTAGCAAGATGGTAAGCTTCCAAAAATGAGGATTGTGTGGGTCTTCTCCAGATTAATCCTAGGGTCCATTCAACAAGGAAGTACGTCAATAGTGTGTAGTTGGTTGAAGCATCAAAGGGTTGTAGAGGGAAGTGCATGGTTGTAGAGTAGGTGATGTAAGGATGAAAGAGGTCTAAGGAAGAGAAAAGAAATATTAGTTTTCAGCTACTATAGATTATGAATGGATTGCAAAGAAAACTAAACAAAGGTTCTCACATAAATCATGAAGCCAATAGGTGAGGAGTTTCATATACAAGCACAAGGAATTAAGGAGGAATCCATATACTTGAATATAGAAATATAGTGAAGGCTACAAAGCTTGTTTCAATAGAAGGGAAGAGGATATTATGAGATGAGGTCTGACTGGTGGGTGGATGATTCATCTCTATGTGCAAGAATAGGAATCCAGGGGAAAGAAATTGATAATCTATGACTTAGCTACTTGTGTCTAAAAGTATTTAGAGCAAGTTATCCCTATTATCAGAGTGCATAGTGGAAGCATGGTGTATGTACAAAGAATTAAAGGGGAAGAATAATAAAGGTTATTCATTGAGAGTGCCAATAAGTAATATATATCCCATTAGGAGTAGACCATTCCTAATTCGATAGGATAGGGATTCATAGGAAATTACTCAATGGAGTAAGGAAAAGTGTTAAAAAAATGTTGAAATTTCAATCAATGAGAATGATATTTCAAGACTAGTTTGGTCAAGGAAATGGGGTGTGGTTAATTAGATTTTAATGTTAATATTCAACTAGAATAATACATGTTACAACACTATGATTATTAAAAAGTTTAGCCAAAATATGTTGGGACCAAATTCTTCGCATAAAGGAAGAAGTTGTGAGATGGAAACAATAGTGGATCTAGTGGCTGGAAATGTAGAATGGCCAATTAGGGCTTGGATAGCAAGTTAAAAATAGGTATCAATGGTGCAAAGTTGAGCAGAATCACAGTGCACAAGGAAGTGAGGTTCTATAGGAATTCAAGGACAACCATCTACAAAAAAAACAAAATAAATAAATAAAGTTGAAATAAATATGAATTAGAATGCATGATAGAATTGATGCATGATGTGTTGATTTGTGTATCTTTGAGTAGGAATTATCACATGATCCTAGGTGTTGGGCATGTGGGAATTGTTGTGGGCACCACATCACACTTTCAATATGGTGAAAACCCCCTTGGATTTGACTGGGGGATTCAAGGGTTTGGTGATGGTATTTTTGGGCTTGTGTTGGGGCTTCACACTTACAAGGAAATCCTAATTTGATGTTGACTTGTGGAGGGGATTCTATGTTGACCCCTAAGAATTGTCTATAAAGAAGAGAGGTCATTGTGGCATTACACATCACCAGTATGTTGTGTGGAAGCATTGATTGGCGGAGATCTCGGATCACAACAATATGTTGTGTGGCAAATTTTCAACCCCATGGATGGCCTTCTAGTGACTTGTCATGGTGAGTTACGATGGGTGCATCTCAGGTGTTTTTGCATGGATGAGATGGATTCAAAAATTTGGCAGGTTGATGAGATATATTCTTCATTGGGCTAGATATTTTCACATTATTGAGGTATGATGATGTATGAGGTATTTGACCTAGGAGGATGAGGACATTTGCATAGATGAGTTGTGGTGGTATAGAGTGGACTAGAATGAGTGTCCAGCCACAACTTGGGACTATTTAGAGAGAGGACACAGGTTCATTTATAGTGTGTGTGTGTATGCACATAGAGTTTTGTGACTTGGCTAATGGACTTGGCAGAAGTCTGTTGGATGATCATGATTTGGGTAAGAAGGATGCTTTCCTTGGAGGATTCCATGGTTCTTATACAGTGAGAGCCATCGACACATGATAGGAGAAAAATATTTGTCTATGAGTTTCATAGTGTCTGACTCAGGTATGTAAGAGGATATTGGTAGGAGGACTAGGCATGTAGTACAGGGATATGGAGTAGTGGTATTCTCAATGGAGTCAGGGGATGTGTTGCAAGTGGAAAATGTGTTATGGGTTCCAAGAGTGTTTTATGAACCTCATTGATTGAGGATTATGGCTATGCAGTTTTGATCCAAGATGGATGGGTGTTATTGGATATTGAGTTGGTAGGCCTTCCCAAGTCATGGAAACCTTCTGTGTAGGGGATCTGTGCATGAAAGAAATTTCTATGGTTTGATAGGATATGAACTCAATTGGTGTCCATAGAGGATATGGATGAAATATGAGGAGGAGTAGGTAAATCTACCAGTTCTAAGGTGGGTATTTCCACCAATGGTGTGGTAGATAGCTCCACCAGTGGTACAAAATTAGAGGGAGTCTAACTTCAAAGGGAGTCAGTGGATTCAAAGAGAATCTGACTTCAGAGAGAGTCAGGAGGCTCAGAGGGATATTTGGTCATTCAGTTGGATCCAACCTTCATGTCCATATGGGAGAGAGGCATCTTCCAAGACTGTCAGAAGGGTGTCATGGGTTGAGATGGCCAAACAGGAGGTTCTGAGGTAGGAGGATTCTAGGAGCGGGATGTCTTCTAGGGAGGGGTCATGCTAGATAGCAGGATGTTATTCACTAACCAAGTATGTAGCTAGACCAAAGGACTGGAGAGAAGGATTTTCTTCAGTGGTAGAGGGAGAATCCAATCATATGGATTGGAGATCAGTTGTGGTATAGGATCCAATATAGGAGACAGAGATACTTTTAGGTGATGATGGAAGATGGAAAGCCTCCCTCACTAAGAGGGAGTGTTGATGGTTTGGTAGCATCGAGAGGCATTACCACTTATGGAGTGTGGTGAGAATACCTCCCTCAATAAGAGAGAGTGTTGATTTTTGTAGCTTTGGGAAGGTATTTGCACATGACCCTAGGTTTTAGGCATGTGGGAATCATCGTTGGCACCATATCACACTTTCAGTTTGGTGAAAACCCCCTTGGATTTGAGTGGGGGATTTGGGGGTTTGGTGATGGGATTTTTGGGCTTATGTTGGGGATTTTCACCCACAAGGAAAGCCTAATTTTAAGTTGAATTTTGGAGGGGCTTCTATGTTGACCCCTAAGGATTGTATATAAAGAAGAGAGGTCATTATGACATTAGTACACATCATGTAGAGTGTGTGGAGACATAATGGAGAGTGCATAAGTGAGTCTACACTTGTGCTAGGAGGCTTGGTGATCTCAACAAAGGGAAAGTCTACAATGTGGGGAATTTATCCTATGAGACAGAGCAAAGAAGGTCTCACATATGGAGTGAATTTTCCATAGAATAGGTGATTTGCAAGAAGATGAAGCATTTATATACACAGGTTGCAGAAGGATGAACCACATATAGCTATATTATGTTTGCATGGACCAAATCGCATATATACACTAGTTTCCAGTAAGTTGAATCACGTATATAGTTTTCTGGTTAGGTATATATCCATACAAGGTTACAGTTGACGTCAACAAGTTGTACAGGTGGTCTATATCATATTTATAGGCAGAGGATATTTCCAAAATATTGTTGAGGTTTGGTTTTTTGATTTGTATGGTTATTGGAGAATAAGGTTGTTCTCAGTTTTGGTGACTTTGGAGGACAAGGTTGTCCTCGGATTTTGGTGATATTGTATTGGCTGGGAGGGATGGTTTTGCCCTCAGGATTTCTGATGTTAACAAGATTACATGTTAAGAACCAAATATCAATATAACATAGAAAAACCTCATAAAAAGTACTCAACGCCTTGAAAAAGAGATCATTTTAGATAATAAGCCTCTTCGAGGGGGAAACCTCCTTTTACCCCACTTAAACGTTCAAGTACAAGATGATTCAAAATGAAAATGTCTCCTTGGTATATATAGGAGACTAGGAGGTATAATTACAACTAATGGCCCAAAGGTGACATAAATAAAATAACATTACTAATATAATATGCCCCAATTAAGGGGTAATGACCAAAAATTTGGGCTTAACATGCCCCTCCCCTTGAGACAAGTGTTGTCCATAATGCTTGAGTAACTATGGATGCTTCTGTATAAAAGACTCATCTTCCCAAGCGGAATCTTTAGTTGTAGTTTCCTCCATTTAATGAGATACTCTGAAATGGATCTATTCCTCAGCTAGAAAATTCTTGTGTCAGTGATGGATTCAAGCTCCAATATGATTTTTCCTTCCTCGTCAAGTTCTGGAAATATAGTTTTAACTGGGATCTTGTCGCCTATAACCTTATTTAAGCATGAAACATGGAAAACTTGGTGTACTCATGTAGATGCAAGCAACTCCAATTTGTATGCCATAGTACCAATCTTTTGCAATACCTTACAAGGGCCATAGTACTTTGGTGATAATTTATTATCCTTCTTGTCTTGCTTGAGGGACATCTGTTTGTATGGTTGTAGTCTTAAAAACACCCAATCCCCTACTTCAAAACTTCTTTCACTACGATGTTGATCTGCTTATTGTTTCATGTGATTATGTACCATGGTCAGGTTGTCCTTTAAGATTTGGAGAACTTGTTGTTGATTCTCGATGTGATCTTCCACTGCTTGAACCTTAGATTTGTTTTTTAGAGAAGAAGTGATGTAAGGAGGGTGGTATCCATAAAGTGCCATAAATGGTGTCATTTTTGTTGCAGTATGAAAGGAAGTGTTATACCACCATTTTGCCAAGGGTAACCATTTGAACCATTGTGATTGTTTATCAGAGACAAAGCAACGAAGGTAGCCTTCTAGACATTTTTTCACTATCTCGGTTTGTCCATCAGATTGAGGATGATAGGATGAGCTATGAGCCAATTGAGTATCCAAACAAGAAAACAATTATGTCCAAAAATGTCTAGTGAAGATGGGATCTATGTCACTTACAATAAACTTTGGGCTGCCATGTAGCTTTTGAACAGACTCCATGAATGCGGTGGCAAATGTATTAGCTTTGAAGGGATGAGAGAGTGCACAAAAGTGTGTGTACTTGGTCAGTCTATCAACAATCACCACGATGACACTCTTTCCTTCAGACTTTGGTAACCCTGTGATGAAATCCATGGAAACCTCCTCCCAGCGCTGACTTGGG